>JADMLL010000006.1:7213911-7462607 GCA_016920875.1 Columbicola columbae
ACTTTAAGAGTCAGACTGCAGATCCTTTGAGGTGATTGTCTTCTGGTTCACTCTTCCCCCAATTTTACTAAACCTCTGAAAGCTTAGGGAGATTACAACCTAGCTAGACTAACTGATTGGGTCTGTTATGGTGTAGAATGGATTTCGGTTTTTATTAAGGCAATGTGCAAATTAACTGAATTCTGTAGTTCAGAAAGAGCAATAGTATAATTTATTAAACAGAATTCAGTTAATACATTTTATAATCATTCCATCCCATTCCTGAATCTTACTTGAAAATTTAATGGAAATGTGTAAATGGTTGAATTAGGGCCTGTTTAAATTATGATGGATGATTCAAACTTATACTCAAGAATTAAATTTTTGAGGCAGACTTATGCTGTCTCCAATCAGACTGTCAGAAGTGATGTTGAATGCTCACTTCCATCAATCTATCAGTAGTAGAATTCTTGCTAAGGTCCTTACTACAAAAAACCTGTACACATATTACAATCGGAAAAATTCTGTATCAATTTCATTAAGAGATGTATGTGAAACCTGGCTTTCAATTCTCAAAAAATTATGACAGTTACTTTATAGACTTTCAAACAACTATGGCTCATTTCTGTCTCATACTGCTTATTCCTACTTCATACTTATCATGAATACAACAAGACACATACAACTTGTCTGCTGATATTCAAAATATATTGCAATTACAAATAACATAAGTACCAATCAAAGGGGTGAATTAACTGCTCAGTATTATCAGTCTAACAATCTCTGACAGCCAGACAATTTGGTGGAACTAGCTTCTACCCAAATTTTGCATTGCCGTTCATGAACACCCAACCATACCCTCCGAATAATTATTAACATTGATCTCTCAAGATCACACAAAAATATTTTACATGTATTCAGTAATTCATGTTAATAAGACTACAAAGCCAATTGAAATAAGTTATTAAAGACCTAATATATTATGTGCATTACTTGACAAGTTTTGAAAGTAAAATTTAAATGAGAAATAAGGAAACTCATTACGTTAAATCCAGAATTATATTGTAAAAAGTTGTACACATAAGAACCACACTTCTTTGAGTTGGAAAATTATATCACATTGAAATTTTTACAATTTCAATTTTGTTCTTCGCCAGTGTCGTCTCTTAGCATTGTATCTGCAATAAAACAGAACGTATTAATGTACAAAACAAAGCTTCAATGAGCATTATAAGCAGACAGGTTAGAATGTAATAAAGCTTGGTCAGTTAATTTTGTACACACAGAACATTCAACATAGTTGATCTGTCCGCCCGTTCATAATTTCATCATTCTTAATACCGATAAATTACATTTCAAGCATATAGAAATTATAATTAAAGTTGAAATGCATGAGAAATTTACCTTATTGTGTTTCCTGTTCTCATTCTAACCCATTGAGGAATGGGCCTATTTTGTTTAAGCTTTTTCGCTAGTTTGCTTTTGATTCTAAATGTCTTGTGGGCAGACTGCAAAAATAAGGAACATTAGTTTTCATAATTTAGTGGAAAAAGTAACGGATAAGCAAGGATGTTAAAGATTAAAGTACATAAACATCACAAAAATATAACTCACCATTTTGGAAATCAGTCACACGGCGACCAGAACGTTTAAGCCAGGCTTGCCAACTCATATCATAGAGTAAATAACAGATTACTTATTACTCTATGAAAATGAGGATTTTACAAATTTAAATGGTTCTAAAAAGTTTAATCTAATGATCATTAAAAAAAGAAAAAGATTATCAACGAGACAGTTTGATAGTTCCAAGGGTAATAAACACCGCGAAAGAACTAAAATGCGAAATCAAATTTTTCTAGATGATGCTTTGACAATAGGAACTGCTGAGGATTTAATTTAAAGCTTAATTTTATTAGGATTTTTAGGCCAACAACAGCCATTTTGACGGTAATCTTATTAAGTATTTCTCCCTACTTTAACAAATTTAACGACGAATTTTAAATGAGTTATAGAAATTGCTATGACCGAACCAAATGTTTTATGCAAAAATCTCGCAAACACTGATAAAAATCTCCATCTCAACGGAGAAAGTCTGAATCAACGTCAATTTACAATTGGTTGAAGCAATAAATTAAAACCGGAATGAAATTAACCAGACTTTCGGGATCACTGTTAAAAGACTACTTATCTTAAATTTTTACCTTCCATCACACCTGGTTCAAAACCTAAACAAAGTAAGCTGCTGAGAGTAGATACTATAAAAGCTACCTACAAGACAAATATCAAATCCAAGACTACTTTTCTGATTCACCACCTTTATAGAGATGAGTGTCACTATATTCCCCTGAGACATCAAATTGTTTCTCTCAAAAATCTTTAAAGGTCATAGGCAGGACACTGGATTAAAGGAAGTTGTAATGACAAGATTAAGATCGTAAAAACATGGAAAAACCAATTACGTTCTATGATTACTTTATTATCTTAATCTTTATATTGATATATTAATGATGGATTTTCACTCAAAATTATTTTCTTTTTTTTTTAATCAATCGATTCACATGAAATAATTTCAAATTTTTAAGCGAATTATTTATTTAATTCCTTTTAAACGAAATACGCGAAAACACAAAAAACTACAACGAAAAAACATTTGACGATAATACACATAAATACGTTCGATCCTCACTCCTTAAATAATCAAACTGGAAAACTCTCCCCACCCCCATCTACATAGTATAAACTATTATAGTTCGGAATACAAATTTCAAACAAACAAAAAAGAAAACCTTACAAGCAAAAGAGCACGCACGCAAACAGAAAAATCATTTTTATATAATCTTCATCAACATGTCTCCCAGAAAAAGACCGTAAAATGTTTACAGCAGCAGTGATATTTAAATCTTAATAATAAATCCATCACAAGTTATCATAACAAAAAAACTAATAGCTGCAAAATTTCATCTGCTGTCGTTCACTTCGGTAAACATCATTCGTGTCGCATCTTATTGTGCTCCTCTGCTTATCACTAATTAAAATCATTTTCTAAACGGCAATTTGAAACTAAACAAAAGCAAGACTTGCAGAACAACAGCAGAACTTATACGTTTATATAAATCCCTGTGGTTCTTTCTACGGAAAACCTTTCAACAAAAAGTTATATACTGACATAGATACAGACAATTAAAAAGTTTTCTTCAATATCCACGTGGTTAATTAACTTAAGAACAATTCTAAAGTAGTTAACTTTAAGTACCAGCTACATAAAAAATCATAAGTTCCTACTATTTCAAAGACAAACACTTTTTTTCATTTCCTTCCTTCAAAATCATTAAAAACTCTCCCAAAAATGGGAACCTTCACTATTTTTATACCTTTTTCTATTTTTAATATATATAATCAATTTTCTTTAATTTAACACAAAACTACACTTAACATATGTCGGGGTTCCAAAAATTTCAACCCAATTAGTGGATACTATGTTTTATAGAATCTCAAAAATGCATTTCACCCAGCAAGCACATTTTCATCCACCGCATGGAAAGCAATTTATGGAAACGCCCACCTCTACTACTACGGAGGGTACACACACACAAAAAGAGGAGAAACTAACCAAAAACAAAACAAAACAAAACCCCCACAAGTTTCTAAGCAAAACAAAATCCCGTTTTTTTTATATTCGGACGTCTAACGCGCTGACATATTATAATATTATTAAAAACCTCTTAAATAACTATCATGAAGAATAAAAACGAACAGGACTTGTTAAAGGACAGAAAAAAAATTATAAATCATCACCAAAGGATAATAAAACAAAAACTTCCTAAAAGACCCAAGTCCTATCTTTTCATCCTCAAATCAAAAAGAAAAATTATTCGTTTGGTTAATGTCACAACAAAATACTCTACGGTGAACAAACATTCCAAATGTTTTTTTTTATAAATTTTTTTATCTCGTTAAAAATATGTTTCACAATAAAATCATTAAATAAATGGCTACTAGCGATATATAATCGTGGGGGAGGATCAAACGTTCCGTTTAAGATACGATTTTATTTATTGAAAAACTAATCACTTTAATATCACCATGATTTTTAAATAAAAACTAAATATAAATAAAAGTTGATCTATATCGGATGCTTTAACCTCTTATATAAAATGAATAAACAAAAAAAAAAGTTTACTAGATTCATTAAAATAATCGTTCTAAATATTTGGAAAATAAACAATAATAACAAGCCATACTTTGTCAATTTCCGTTACATTAATATCTACGTTCCGAAAAAAAATTTTTTTTTATATATGCTTTTCATTTCTTTTAAAACGACACGCTTTTCTGTCTCTTAACGAATTCATCCGCTTCTAATTGCAGATATGGGGGAGTGGGGTGGGGAGTAAGACGATCAGGTTACTTGTTAATTTTTTCGCTTTTTCCTTTTCGGTTAATTACATTTTGAGATTTCTTCGCTTTCCCAGACTTTTTGTTTTTTGTAATTTTTTATTTTCTTCAAATACATCTTCTTGTTATTGTTTCATCTTGAAGGATAAAATATATGTATTCTTTTAATTATCATTGTCATCTTCTTCTTTTTCTTCTTCCTCCGATTCTGCTTCGGCAAGCCAACTTAACCACTGATTCACCTGAACAAAAATAAATTTATTTTCCCTCAAAATATCAAAAACATTCGTAATTGTGTGTAACTTCACACGGTGTGCATTGTATTTACAGTTGGTACAGTTAATTAATTAAGAAGTCATCATTGTTGTGGATAAGAAAACTTGAAAGAGTCACAAAAGGTTTTTTGGTTTTTATCGCCTCCATTTAGCTACAATACTAATTCAGGACTATAGTTTGTCCTAATCCAAAGATCTAGGAGATGAAGATGGGCATAACGTCTCATAAATAGGTGTCGAAGTATTAACACTTAACATCATCAACCTTGGTACTCAAGCTTTTTCCTTCCCGGCCAAATTTCCATTGTGACCATTGCGACTGGGCCACACGACTTACCAAAAAGAAAAAGATTTAACAAGACCGGCTTTTGACGCATACAGTCCACCCTCAGGGCATCATCTTTATGTACAGCTGTGAGTCTGTTTCTGTATATTGCCTCATAAAGATATGTTGAGACAAGCAATGTCAGCAGCTTCTGAGCTCAGACCCGAACATTTTCGTACTGGTCAGGCACTATAGTTCAGACTCAACAACTAGCAATCGACCTTTCACAAATTTTCACTCAGTCGGTTTCAACTGGGCTACTCATAAAGCTTGGTAGGCCGCAGTTTGAGTACCAAGGACTTAAGACCACTACAGCGTGAATTTTAATAAGTAATCATATCAACCCCAAAAGCTAAAATTCTAAAGATTCCATACCTGAAAAAGCGCTTTTCCCTTCCCAGGGTAAGCGTCTGTTATATCCTCCTTCCATTTCATGAAAGCTTCTTCTTCAATTATCTCTAAATCGTACAAATATATAAACCATCTCAGGAGCATAGCTGAAACAATAAAATTCCATTGTAGACAATTGAAACCAAAGACTACCTTCAAAGAGCTTGTGAACTTAGAAGACAGTTGACCTTACCCTTGGGAAACTGAAGGGAGTAGCAAAACACTTGCAAAGCGTAAACAGCAATGACTTGGAGTTCTTGACTCTCGTTTAGAAAAGACTGAAGTACAGGCTTGTACTTTTCCAGCAGTGATTTCTCCTTTTCTGTCAACTGCTTGTCCGGCGCATTTGGATCAGACCCTTCAGACAATGTTGTCTCCTGTAGGAAAAACAAAACCAAATCCGATATAACAAGACACAAACCAATAATCAAAGAATTAAGAAGGACCTCAAATGACAAAAACACCCAAATACCTGAGTAATATATTTTATTACGACGGTGACGAGGGCATTGATGAATCCAGGATTGGTATAATGAGATGGATCGAGGTTGTCTTTCACCCATTTGTAAAACTGAGTGGGGTTTGGATCAGCCAAGATCTGTTTCCACAGACTGCTCTGAATAGTCGAGAGCGGGTACAAAAACGATAAATCTCGCTCTGCCAATATTTCAGACAAACGCTCTTTAGTTCGATCCGTTTCCGCAACTTGATTTAGCAGATTCACCTACAATGAAGAAAACAAACCAACATTAATGAAAGCCATGAAACTATTAAGTTAAATACAGTAACAAAATACTTGACAATAAGTTACCTTGCTTTCGTTAAACAACTGTGTTGCTTTCTGCTTTCCCTCGCTTTTGTATAACGCTTGCAAAACTAACATAAACAGTGGGTAATAAGCTCCACCATCCGTAATATCGGCAATAGCAGCAAGAGTAGTAAGTTCTGACAGGATGGCTTGCTTAATATATCCTATAAAAAATCACCAATGTTTTATAATTAATATATATTATTACAAGCAACATTACAACCGCAATAAGAAACGAACATATTCTTACCCGCTACGTAGGAATGAATTCTAGGAATCTGAGGTTCTTTTTCTGACATTGATGAGGTCAGCTCTTTCAGGGCTTCTAGGAATTTGTCGGCGGTAGCCATGCCTTCCTTCCTCATTTCCGCAATCAATAAAACCGACAGATTTCGTTCTGTATCGGCTGCAAAATCCAAATCATTTTTTTATTAAAAATGAAACCAAGAAACCAATCAAATATATTTATTTAGGAAAAATTATTAAGGTCTTCCTCACCGTTGTTATCGATAGTATGATTGAGAATGTGCAATAACACTCTAGACATGTAACGTTCTGGTGCCTTCAGCTCTTTAATTGCCGCAACGCATTTCGGCAGAGTATCAGGCGTCAAATGTTCGTTCAATACTCCCGTTAATTTCTTCAGAATTTCTTCCTTGCTCGGTCCCTGAAGTGTAAAAATAAATAAAAATTTAAATGAGAGCAATGAATAGAATCCGAGAAACGCGAATCGACGTTTTAAATCAACAAACCTTGTCTTTTTTGGCAGATTTCCCTTTATCAGCACTTGCTTGCTTGATTAAAATTGGAGGCTCTTTGCTCATCTGCATCTGCAATTGAGGAGCTGGGAGTAATGGTTCCGAGAGGAGTGAGTTAGTCCGACCTAAAAATTTACATTACATACAACTTACATAAACTCCCTTTAATACTAGATAGCGATTAGTTCCAAAAGAATTCAATAAAAAAAAACTGAACCCAATTCGAAATTCAAAGTTTAGTTTTACCTGTGGAGAGTGGTGTTACAGGTTTTGGCTGTGGTGTTTTGAATGTAGCTGGTCGAAGTGAAATATCTTCAATCACGCCAGGCGCGCTAATTTGGGGTCCCAACATCATGTTTTTCTTGAATCTGGGGGGGTACTTCTTTAGCTCCACCTGAAAAATTGAAATAAAAAATTTCAAAGCTGCTGGATCTCGACAATCTAATCAAAACGATATTTACAATTACAAAGAAATCTGACACTTACTGTTGTTGTTGTAATGTTGCTGGGTATTCTGCTTGTTATAATTATTGTTATTGTTAATATTACTATTACTATTGTTATTACTATTATTACTATTAAGGTGTTTGAAGTAACCTCCAGAACCGCTGCGATTACCCCGGAATGCACCGCCTGGAAATCCATTATTTGTCACAAATCTGTAAGCAGAATAAAATTTTTATTTCATTTGTTTACACACTCTAACAACTCAAATTCCTTTCCTCTTAATTTATGCCTTTTTACTTACCCTTTGTTGAAGCTATCGTGGGGTAAGAATTGAGGGTTAGGACTGAAGTTTGATCCTACCAATACATCATCAAGCCCACCTCTTGTTTTCAGAGGATTGAGGAAGAGTCCACCAAGTCCAGCGTTAAAATTTGGTCTCGGTATCGAGTTTGTCACATAGCTTCGTAACTTCTCATCCGTTCGTATCTAAAAAAGAAACCCCAAGTTAACTTTTTGAAAGGACGTTAATCACTAGGTAAGAGTAGATACTATCATTAGTTCCGTTCACTAAATAAAATTCCAGTATGAACAGTTATGTGGTTACCTGATTTATTGGCATGGGTCCTTCCACACTGGTAGCCTTCCTGGGAACCCAGCCATCTCTTCTCAATTCTATGACGTCCTTCAACATAAATCTGATACGTTTCGGAAATTCTTGGTTTTCAGCCAAGGTTTTCATTCGATCAAAATATTGATCCATCAAGTGCTGAAAAATCAAGAAACAAATTTGTTTAATTCAAACATTTGTGAAGGCATTGCCCACTTCTACCCACACAACAACTGAAACCAGATACTCACTTGCCCTTTGTCCGTGTCTAGGATCCTGCCACAGGTTCTCATGATCTGAGCCAAGCACTCCACATCTTCGCTGACATCTCTGACTTTCGGCGTCCTCGACGACCTCGATGTATGTAATAGAAGGGTTTGTATGCATTTGTGCAGGACATACTCCGATAAGATTTCCAATTTTGCAAGCTCGCCAATAAACTAAAAAATTAAAGTTTAGTTGAACCTCTTACACCGATTTAAATTCTTAAATCAGTACAAAATAGTCTTTTATATTTACCTTGATGTTGCCCAGCATCTTCCTCTTGGCAATAAGGTGACGATCTTCATCGTCTGGGCTGAGCGGCCCCTCATTTTGTTCATATGATTCGGTAGCCTAAAACAAACAAACAAAAAGATATACAACATGACCTTCACACCAAAAACAGTTCTGAAGATTATGATATATCACTTTTTATGAAAATTTGTACCAACAATAACTCACCTGTGATCTGTTTTCAAACTGAATTCTACAATTCGCCAATAGTATTTTCTTAAAAGTGCTCGGTTCGTCGGGGGGTTCTAAGTTCGGTGCCTCTTCAGATAGCCGCTTACATAGCTGAGCGTACATAGACGAGTATTTCGGCTCATCCAAGGCTTTTTTGAAAATCTGAAAGAAATAAAACAAAAATTAAGAACACCTACCCAACTGAAATCAAATCAATTCCATCACTACAATTTCAACTACAATCAGAACTTTGTTGTAGTGATAGAAATCATCTTAATTTAAGGATACTTACTAACAAAATAACTCCTTTAAGTATTTGACCTGAGTTTAGATCTATGGCAAGAATATCATCACTTAATTTTTCAAATTTCTCAGGCGTAAGCTTATTAAGAATTCCCTGAACCTAAAACAGAGTAATCAAATCATTGTAACTCTACCGTTTGACTTGAATCAAAATGGAGAATCATAATCAAGAAAGTAGATGATCGATTCTACATCAAATTTAACCTTACGATTTCAAAATGAAATTAAAAAAATTAATTAAAATACTTAAATACAAGAAGCAAACAAATTATATGACCTAGTTTTTGACATTGACCAACATATCGAGAGGTGAGCGTGTACGCGATATTTAACAAAAATCAAATCCTAACTACTACACATCCCTTAACACGATACAATACCTTTCTGAATATAATCTGGTCTCTGTTTTCTTGCGTGAGACCATCGCGGCGTATCCTTGAAGGAGGGATCCAGCGTCGCTTAGAGGAGAGGGAGCGAACTTCGTCCCTGAAAATATTCATAAAAAAACTATTTTAAATATTTCATTCACAACGATCGGGTATCACACGATGAAGTGACACACAACAAATGAAAAATTTAATTATTTTAATATTTACCTAGCTCCTGAGACACGAGACACACCCCCTGGTCCTCTAGGGCCGTCCGTTGTTAAGTGTAAGCTCTTCGCGTTGAAAACAAACACTATTAGATTCCTGAATCAGAAGAGCTATAAAAATGAGAGAAAAATCTGGAGTTAATAAAATGTAATCGACAAAGAACAATCACACTCTTCCAAAGCTAAATATAACATCCGAAACGTGACACATATGCTATAATAAAATATTTATGCGAATAAAAAATATGCGAAAGATCAGAGACACCAATATGGAGTTAAAATCGCTTTCGAATTTACAAAATTATGATCGTAATTAAGTCGTGACAAACTGAAAATTTATAACCAAAACTTCTAACAGCCAATTCCAAAAATAATTTTTTTTCAATTAATGATATTAATTCCTTTCTAATTAATTTCTAATAATCAGCGAATGAAAATTTTCCAAATTGCCAAGTTCCTCAGAACAACAACAAGAAAATTTCTTTTTACAAAATACATGACATAAAGCAGTTGAAGACCAGTAAACACCAAATACATTTAACATAAACTCGAGATGGAACTCAGAAATCAAGTTTTTCCACGATATCCTCGATGAAAAATCACAAATCTCAAAAACAACTTCCGACTTATTTTAAATCAAACTTTTTTAATTGAAAAACGAATTTTTATAAAAGGAACACGACACAAAAAGAGGTCCATAAAAAAGAGAAAACACGCAAATGAAAGGTTTTTTCGTGATGTGGCACAGACTTCGGGTAATAACCGAACCACATGCAACAGGTCCAATCCAATACTGCCTCTGTTCATTCACCTCTAGGAAAATCATGGTCATGATTCCTTTATGCCACGGCTGCGCTCGCCAAGACATGTGTGAATGAACTGATGAAATTAACGACTTGTGAGTTTCAGGTCTACGTTGTCTGTAACATATAAGTAACCTACTAATTCCATCCCGAACCAATTTTTATCCCCATCCAAAGAAAACGACATTCTTCGTGTCAAGTTTATTGAACGAAAGAACATTGGTAACAAAAAAAAGAAACACATTCCTCGACTTCTCACACAAACAAGGCCTTCCTTCTTTTTAATTTCGTTATATATTCCTGTCCCATTCCTATATTTGTGAATTTGAAAATCTTTCTACTAACACTTCTAACCGTTGGATTTACTTCAAACGTAAAAACAAAAATACGTCCGTAACCAAATCGAAACTAAAAATTTTGAGGCCAGGCAAATTAGGGACGACGCAAACAAGGGCCATCTATTCCAAGAAAATTATTCATCGTTTATACCTGTCGGGAAAAAAGATTTTTAATCGAAAATCCCCAATGTATTCGTTGGCAAAAGCGGGAAACTTTTAATGCCTTTGGCTCTAACGGCTATATCCATCTACAACAACTTAAGTGGGTAGAAGGTCAAGACATCGACAAGACCGTGGGTTTTGCTTTTTCATTGGAAATTTGCAGTGCAAACCGCAAAAGTGGTTTTTTGCCATTTTTCTAACTTTCTTTAAATTACTTTTTTGGATCAAAATCGATATAACAAACCAAACACGGCAACCATTTTCTCAAAACAGGGCCTGAAACAACAAGAAGATCAAAGTTAGGGCGAAAAAGTTGGGACATAGGAAGGAGACAGGTTGAACATGGAAGGTAAATATTTTTCTAAATCTCAATGAAAAAATAATAAGTAAAAAATATAAATAAATAAATAAAAAATTAACTACTGACAACGTCAAGTCATTAGGAGGCAGCTTGCATTATGCATCAGGCAACCAGCCAGCAGCATCACCTCCGCAAACATTTCTAACACAAAAAATTTTTGTAATTACTAGTACATCGCTTACGGAAACTATTAGCGACTATTTGATCTTCAAATTTCCTCTCCATATTTGAAAAAAAATTCACTTTACCCAGTATGAAGGGCAATAAATTCATTTTAAAATTAAAAATTAAAACAAAAAATATTTCAAATCAATTCTTTAATTAAACACTAAAGAATTAATTCAACATCTGTAATAATTTATTCAAATATTTAAATTTCATTTACAAAAACAATAAATATTTGATTTGAATGAGAATTTTTTCTAAAAATTTCGAGGGGAAAAATAACAAACCACCAACAACTCTGCCAATTTCTTTCAATTAAGAAAGTTTAATCACCTGACAGTTCGTGCGTCACCCAAACAGAAATGACGTAGCCATTCATCAAATTTTCTAAACCGACCTTAGCTTTAAATATATATATATATTTCAAGGTTGGCGTGTCGTCCTTTAAATCCTGTTAAAAAGTATGACTCAGTGCAAGCAGGAAATTAAATAAACTAAAAGATATAACTTCCACAACTAACCTAGAAATCCCAGGAAAATAAATAAATATATTCAAGAAAAAATTACGTATGAACGAGAAGAAAAACTGACAAGGCCAGTGATTCGAATGAAACAAACTGAGAAAACTTCGCCGCCAAAATCTTAAACAAAACAAAGAACCGAGTTGAGTCCGTCAAAACCACCATATTGAAATGCGTCAGAAGTTTGTTGAATCAAGAACATATTGCAAATAATTCTAATTATAGCGTTTCTCCGCTATTGCTATTATTCTAAAGCGTTTTTTTATGATTAAACCTCCCTAAAAATAAATAAAATCACTCTGAAATTTCAAACCTGAATTTACAGAAGTCAGGACTATGAAAGTATACTGAAAAACCTTTGAAAAAATTATTGCAATGAATCAGTTTTACATAAAAGAGACATAATCATTGTTTATGCAAGATCCACAAGAATCAGCTTTATTAGTATAACAACAAATGAGTCATACACATATAAAAAGAAACGAAATCATGAGCTGTACTGAACCTATTCGACAACTTAGCTCTATTCGAGAAAATTCATACACATTGTAAGGTTCCATAATTTTAAACACTATTGACACAACACCCCTACCAAAAATTTTTATCAATTAAAGGGCTTGTTAAGAGACAACTAATGACTCAATTTTCCTTATTTAAACCAACAACTCAAAAATTTGAAAGTAAGTCTCAAAGGCCTACATATTTAACCAATTATTAATGTACTCTTATCATTATTCCACACATTTTAAAGCAACATCTAAGTATTTCAGACGTTCAACACCTACTTTATTCTCTTTGCACATTTTCTTAAAATGTGTTATAACAAAAGATTTCAGGGCACTATCATGATTTTTCCAGCTACAAATGGTTTTCATCTAAAGGTGCACCAGATGAATAGCATTTTCAACAGTTCCGAAATCAATTCTCTAAGAAATAGTGTCAAAGAAACAAACAATTTGTAAATACCAGAATAAAGCATAAGCCATAAATTGACCTGAGTCACCAACTTCCTTTTCAATGATACGATTGTGAGTATGATAATGTTCCTCACAATAGTAAAAATAAACATGAACAGAGATCATTTAAACTTTAAAATTTTAAGAATAAAGAAAACAATTCCCATTATTGTTGAAAATTGTTTAAACAATGGGATTTCAAAATGTTACAAGTAAGCACCAATCATTCAATTGGGTGTATTCATCAACCCTACATGTGTTTTTCTTGCAAAAAATAAAATAAAAGAATAATACTGATGAAACCAGAACTACAGTCTTAAGTAGAAGGAAGTGAATTTATCATGATCAAGGACACAACCAATTTAATGATTGGTTTGGCATTCATGAGGAGCTACGTAAAAAAGCAGCTTAAAAAAATAAATAAACTACGTAATACTTCAGAAAATATTCATGTTTTCCCTTAAACTTGGAAGGAATCCTTAAACTACTTAAGACAATCTACAAAGTTTTAAAAATTCATTGGCTTTGGCTACTGTCAAAATACTTGCACAACCCAAATGTTAAAACCCGATCTCGAGTATTTGTAAGACGCAACGTTTTTACACAAAAAACATATAGGGGTGAAAAATAAGGGAAATAAGCAAATAATTACGATTTTAACAAGCATTTAGAGAAGAAAGCGATGGAACTTTGTAAAAAACATTTTGAGGTCAACGACGCCTGACGGCCATTTTGTTACACCAAGCCCGAACATAAATTTTAAATTCCCAAATACGATAAATGCGAAAGGCTCTTTTACCTCAATTCACCACTCAGTTAACAAATGCAAATAAATTTCAATAATACAACAAACTATAATATTTAAAGTAATAAATAAAAAAAATAAAATCCAACTTACAGAATAACAGTTCGGCTAGGAAGCCAGCAAAGATGAGTAATGAATGAGCAGGGTTGCCACTCCTTGGAAAATAAAATTCTTTCCATAGGCAAAAATTTTTGCGGAAATCGATATTCTTTCTGAATCAATTCGAGCTTTGTTCGCAATTTTTACTTTTTATATGAAGTACAGCTCAAATCGACATTTTCGCATTTATTTAGCTATTAATTTCGTCTGTACGAACCTTGTTTTAACTTTTTCCACGTTTATATTATAATTAATAATCTAATTATAAAAAAAGAACGTTACATAGAACAAAGCGAGATTAAGAATAAAGGTTTTAATATTTAAATATCAATCAAATATTAAATATACCCAAGGAATTTTTTAGGAGGAAAATTAGATTTACCATTAAAGAGTTATTTAAACTAGAAAACCTTTTTATTTAATTATGAAATATTTATTTCTATGCATTAAGAAGTAAATGGAAACATGATTCCAGTGCGGCCAACATTAAAAGTAACTTATTTCATTTGTATAGCACAACTAATGATCAAGAAAAAATATTTTGAGAAGATTATATTATTAATGAGATTAAGCCAAAAATTAAATGGAAGAAATTCGTACGTTACCACCGTTGGTTCGTGGAAAAGTAACGGGCTTCTTGGATTTGTTTATTGACGAAGTCAAAATTTTCAGAAACATATTACTTTTGACAGACAAGTGTAATATTATTGTTCAAGTACAATGGTGGGGAGAAAAACTGCCGGTATACATAATGTAAGTTGTGAGGTTTAACTGACTTTTTATGTAACGGTATTTCTGTTTTTGTTTAAAAGATAATTGCATTTGTGTAATTTTCAAATTTCAGACCGCAACATTTTTGTTCGAAACAAAACGAGGACACAAGTTATAAACTTCAAAATGCACATTTTCATTCTGCAACATACAAAATCAAAACAAAGTTTGATCTCTTCAAATCATATTTAAAAACCTGTGAAGTTTTGGAACTGGCTGTTCTAAGAGCAGTTGAAAACCTTGTGATTGGAAGTGCTTTTATGAAAGATTTAATTAGACTGATAAACAATATTCATGACCCAATTACACTACCACTTGTTGACTCTTTAGGAGAGGAAATAGGTGAGGTGAAAATTCATACAAATTTTTCTCAGGGTCTTGTAGGGTAAATAAAAATGAATATTTTTCTCAGAGTATTGATAATTCCATTTTAACCAATAATCCAAGTAAAAGACAGATTTGTGATTCAAAAATTGATGATTATTAATTTGGAACTTTTGAAAGATAGTGATGACTTTAAAAAAAGAGACAGTTATAAAACAAATCAAGATTCAAAAGTATTACAGTCTAAAGAAAGTCAAAATGAACAGTTAAACTTTGTAAAAACAGACTTCAGTTTTTGTGACAATGCAAAATGTGAAAATAAAATAAATCAAGCAGGTAAAAGTAATGAAAAATGCAGCAGTGGCAAGAAAATGCTCGGTGGTATGCAGGAAGGTTTTATTCAGACAAAAAAAGAAATTGGAAAGCAAGAGCTTTCCACAAACTCATATGTTAAGTGACTGTTCTAAAGTTTTATATTTTGATTTGCAAGGTGGTAAAAAACTCAAAAATTCTAAAAAAAATTTAAAAACTGAGAAACTTGATCATAAACGTATTGACACACATATTGCCAAAGGGAAAAGAAATCAATCAAAAGTTCATGAAAATCCAGGTAGACTTTCAGCCAAACTGAAACCCTCTCATCAGTTAAAAAGAAGATCTGTACAGAAAACAAGAAAAGTGTGCCAGATTCTCAAAAAACCTTGTGTAAAGTTTATGATGAAAGTGAAAAAGAGCAAAATAACTTTTTTAAAAAACTACCTAAGACAACAGGTCATAGTCATTTAGGTTGTGGAAATAGTTCTATTAAAGAAGAAGGTGACAGGAAAATTTTAAATTACTTATTAGGTTATAAAATGAATAAAGATGATGAACAAAGTGCTTTAAATGATTTAAGAAGGACTTCTCTCTCTCCTAATTTTGTAGAAAGTATTAATCAGTTATGTACAACATCTGAAAGTTCTTACCATAAGTCCAAAAGTAATGACAATCAAAAATTTCTCAGTCATAAATCAGAAAGTCCTAAAATTGTATCAAAAAAAGTTAATCGTTTAAAATTTGATCTTAGTAACACTATTGAGAGAAACTATTTCAAAAAATTTTTTTCATCAGAATGTTCTGAAAATGCTTTTCAAATTGCCGAAGATTTGAATACACCCAAAAACAATTTTGGATTAGAGAATAATGGGAGGTGGATATTAACAGTTTAAACGAATCTTCCCATTACCACACCACTCCTATTGAAAGTGACTTAGCAAAAGATTCTTTGAATTCTGTTGAACATCAAGGAGGAAGTAATAATTTGATTGGAAAAGATGTGAGTGATATTGCAGCAAGTAGTTTTTGGTCACAGGAAAAAGTTCCAACTGACTGTTCCAATTGTAAATATTATAAACAATTTAGTGAATTAGACACGATTATTGAATCATTGAAGCATTTTGACAAGAAAAGCGTTAAGAGAAAAGATAATTAATTAATGTGATGGATTTAAAATCCAACCGACAACACAAAATTGCTTTATGATAAAGGTGTGATACTACAATTTTAAGAAAATTGGCACTTATATTTTGTATTAGGGCTCTCTAAATGAACAAATATTTCATGACTGCTTTTTTGAGTGACTTTTTCATTATTTCTGTCTGTCTGTATCCCTCAAGTGGGGATGATGGCATTCGGTGGGTTAATATTGTAGTTAAAGAATTTTCTGGTTTGTGGGTACACGAATTAAGTCAAGGTAGTATTGTATCACTTTAGGAATCAATTTGTCTTCCTTAATTTTGAGAAAACCTGTTTTGTTACCACATTGTTATTATTTTATTATTGTTATTAATATTTTCTATTCTTTAAAATGTAATTTATATATATATATATTTATATTAAAATCAAATAAATAAAAAAAATATAATCATTTAAGAGAAATACAAACTCAAATAAGCTTCTCGTACGTTAAGTTTGCCAATTTCTTGAGGGGAAACTAGAAAAAGTTTCGCCTTACAGCCATCATGGAAGTGGATTTTTTGAACAATCCCTTATTTTCTATAATCAAATAAGCAAAAAGTTGAGGGAACGAATTCCATTAAAATAAAAAAAATTGTTTAAATCCGTTATTTTTTTTACTCACTTTGAAATTCCTCATTTGTCCTGCTGTAAATACTTTGTGTTTCGTTTTCTCAATATCGTAACACCCTCGACAGAGAAATATACCTTCAAAATCAGCTTGTTTTTCTTTTTTGGCTTTGGATATTTTCCTTGCTTCCTACGCCGATAATATCGATCGTCATTTACATAAAAATAAGACTAACTATTCTTGAATGTTTAGTAAATCAACTTACCACTGAGTCCAGGTACCAGTAATCTCCTTCTGGAAATTTTTTACAGATTTCACATGTGTCAAAATTAAAAGGACCACATTTCATTTTAACAGCTGGCAATAAACATTTTTTCCCTCCGAAAGTACTGGCAAAGTTAGTGGTTCGACTTTTATGAGGAGATACGTTGTAAATGCCGACTCTAAAACAATTTGAAAGTAATTCAAATTTCTAATGAATTCGTTTATAAAAAGAAACTTGATGATTAGTGCCGTCGATGAAAGTAGTCAGGAGTCTCCAAACTACAGCCTCTCTAAGGTTTTTGACTCTTGGAACCTAGTGCAGGAGTAGGTGCAATCCTTGGGCCAAAGTTTGTTCCTGGAAACTTCAAATTTACAACCCTACCCTGGAACATTTTGAATTTTAATTTTCCCTCTTTCAGTCCCTGTGTTGAATGGAGCACACGATTGCCGATAATTTAATGGAAATGTCGTTGGAACGTTATATTCTCCAGGGGCAGGATTTAACGCGTTTATGCTAAATGGACCTTTCCTCTCTGCTGTTCTCCCTCCAAGAACAGTTCCTAATGCACTGGTGGGCTGGATAATAAAAGGAAATTTTGAATTAAATTTTTCTCTTCCAACTCAGCCAAATAATTTTAATACAGTATGGCTTCTATTACCTTATTCAATACAGTACTCAATGCAGATGTCTGTAAGAGAAGTCATACTTTCCAGGTCCCAGAACGACGTTATTTTCTTTCATGTTACTTCTGGCATGACGAGATACCAAACCTTTTGTATCGGATTCCAATGTCTTTCTTTCCAATCCAGAGCCAAAGCATACTTTTCCTTTTTCCTGCCTTTGAACAACATAGTTAAAATCTAAAATTTGAACAAGGCTTAAATTTGTACTTGGAGTTGTAGTTTAGCTAAGAAGAAAAATTTTCACACCACTGAGTTTAGGTTTGCCAACTGAGATTTGGAGGCAATAAATTCCTTAAAAGTAAGGTATCTGTGTCAATTATGCTTACCCATTTCAAAATATTAATATAATTTAATGAAGTCTTAATAAACACAATAATATGATAAATAAACAAGTATTTGCAAGGATCAGCTGTTGTTATGAGAACATTTTCTTGAATTAAAAAGTTCAGGAATTTTTAATTTTGGGGGGTTAATTAATTTTTTGTTAATTTTGAAAGTATGTGGTTGTCTATATTTGTGACAAGATTGTAATAAGAATTTTTTTCACTACTTTTGGGTTTAGATTAAACTCCATCACAGACTTGAAACGACCCACAACATTTACTTTAACAGAACTAAATGTTTCCCAAATTTTGAGCTCCTGGAATCTTTAGTGGTTGCTAAAAATTTTTTTTTCTTATTTTTAAACTCCCTTGTTAACTACCACCTGTCTCAAGGCATGAGACACTAAATAGTTTTCGGACTAATTTTGAGGGGTAGGTCTGGAGAACAGAGTAGCAGACCTCAGGAACGGTTTGTAAGAAGTCCAAGGAAGACTAAAATTATATGAGAAGAGGTAGGGAAGGGAGTAGAGAAAAGTAGAGAGGGGTAAGGACGTTTGACTAAGAGCTGCTAAAAGTAGTGAATACAATTTTCATTACAATGGAAGACCTGGCGCGAAATCTTGATTCAAATTGTAGTGACAGGGTTGTGTGTGTGATTCTTTTCTTACCTGGTTTCTGACAAAATATTCTCCCATAAGTTAGAGACCGTTGAGGTATCAAATAACTCCTTTGCCTATAAATAAAATGATATCAGTATATGATCCTTTTTAAATACTGAAATATATAAACTTTCAAGAGACACCCATAGTGATGGTTTCTTTTCTAAAAACTTACTTTCGTCCGCTTTCTTACAACCATAGTCATTTACTATGGAGGCGAAAAAACGGTTTAAAAAATCAACTCCCTTGATTCGTGACGTTTTCCAAATAAATGAAACCAACTCAAATCGTTTGTGGTTTATTAACGAATCATTAGTATTTGACATGAAACGGTCATTAAGTCACTTACCATATTTTTTTAATTAGTGCTCTCGTTCTTTAATACGAAAAATTTTTTAAGTCCCATCATCTCCTATGGCGAATCGATTCCCAAATTTAAAAACTTTTGATAAAGTCAGAAAAAATAATTCCAGTGTACCGATTAAATTTAAAGTTAGAATTTTATTTACTTTTTTAGGGTTGTGCCCAAAGTAAATACTTCCACTTACATGACTCAAAGCCTGACTATAAAAATTGTTTCGGAAGTCATTTCAGGACTATTTCGTGGATAACGGAAAACTAAATAAAACTAATATTCGAATGAATGACAAGTAAACTGGAAATTTACTTCGATTTAAGGAAATCACGACATTCCGAAATTTATTAATAAAAAATTACCTTTTAAATTATTATTGACTCGGGAAAGGAGAATAATAGGCTAGAGTTTATATTGCTCGAGGAGAATAATAAAGAATAGGTAGAAGGAGAGGAGAGAGGTGGAGGGAAAGCATTTTGGAATAAAATAGTATAGTACAAGCGCAATCCTGCCGCCATTTTTAAATGATATATTAGTCTTAAGTTGATGGAACTTTGAGAAGCTTGGATGTGGTAGCTTAGTCAGGGAGATTTTCATAGGTTTTTAAAACTTTGTCATCATGTCTGTTTTTTAAATTGAGTTTTCATGACATATAATTTTTGAAAGTATAAAATTTACAGAATATAGAACCCATTTGAGTTGAAACTCAAAAATAAGATGATATGTACATGAAGTATGACACCAAAGCTGTTGTCATGAGTTTGGTTGTACTTGAATTTACAAAGTTTAGAGTTTAGAATCTTTAGTAAGATTCTATATCTTTGAGGTCTACAGATCACATCTTGTGAGATTTCTGAAAAGCGCTTTACTCAGAACCCGGTTGGAATGACTCGCTACCACTCCAAATGTCTCATCTTGCTATTCATTATTCTCACATAAAAAAAAAGGCCGAATGAGTAAGGCAATTCATAACGCTAACTGATGTATTAAAATTAATCTAGACAAAAAAGTTACAATGTAACAACACATGCAACAGATTATTCCTCTCTAAATTCTACACTCTTAAAATATGTATCATATATTATAGTACAACCAGTGGCTATCTCAACTCTCCTGACCATACCCAACATGTCAGTTCTTTCCGTTACGTCCACATGTTTTCTGCAATAATAGCTCCACAGAGTAATAAAACTTTGTATAATGTTTACTCTATGGTGAATGTTTGAATCTAGTTTACAATGTATTGCTCGAAGTACTGTGGTAACCCGCGACTGGACATCCCCTTTTTACTCAGGAAATGATTTACTTTTACTTTTATACGATTATTAATAGAAATTTAAAGTCATTTGATAAACAATTAACTTATTAATTATCGTGTCATTGTGTTTAATACAGTTTCCACAAGTATTACATACGACACGTTTGATTATTTAGCCGCATCAAAAGTTGTTTTAGACACTCAAATTATAAAAAAATAAATATTATCTCCAACTAAAACACTTTGACATCCTTTAAAAATGACAACTTCGTCCGAAGATGTTCTTCTACAAGTTAATCAAGTGCGATATAAAAAGGGCGATGGGACATTGTACGTAATGAACGAACGGCTAGCATGGATGGTGGACAATAGAGATACCGTTTCTGTTAGTCATAAATATGCAGATATTAAAAGTAAGAGCTTAAAATGTTCATTTTTAATCGTTTAGAAGTTTTTAAGTGAGTGAGAAGTAGAAATTGAATAATTGCGAAACATAACCCTATTTTGCCTTTTCTGAATTAGCTACAATTTATCTCTAATTTTGATTTCTCTTAGTGCAAAAGATTTCTCCTGAAGGAAAGACTAAAATCCAGTTGCAAGTTGTGTTGCATGATGGAACTGCTTCAACATTTCAGTTTACAAATAGACTTGGAATTCAGGCACAAATCAAAGACAGAGATGATGTAAAAGAACTCTTGGTGCAATTACTACCTAAATTTAAAAGAAAAATTGATAGAGAATTAGAAGAGAAAAACCGGTAAGCTTTTTAAGAGTACAACTTTGATAGAAAGGATTATGAGAAGCTTTGCAATAGAAATTAATTCATTGTCGTTTTTATTTTAGGTTATTATCGGAAAATCCAACCCTTTTGCAGTTATACAGAGACTTGGTTATAACTCAAGTTATATCATCTCAGCAATTTTGGAGTGAACATGCAGTTAAATATACTCAAAACCTGAGTACACAAAAACAAGAAATAGGTGTAAATGGTGCTTTTTTGGTAAGCAAAATTTTCAAACTGTCAGTCTTTATGCAGTAACAAAATTTTTGGTATTTTCATTAATAAAATATTTAGTGTTATATCTTGTTATTGGAATAATAAAATGATTCGAGTTTTAATACTGTCTTTCAAATTGGGTTTGATGCGAGGGAGGGTTCAAACTTTTATTAACTTTGTGAACTAGTCCTTTAACCTACATAGTAAACAAGTTTGGGTTCCAGAAATTTTTCATTCCTTTGTTTTTAAAATCTGATTGATTGTGAATGATGTTAAACTAGAAGAATGTAAAACAAGTGGTTAAAATATTTTTTTGTTGCAGGCTGATATCAAGCCACAAACTGATGGTTGCAATGGGTTAAAATATAATTTGACTGCTGATGTTATTCAGTCAATATTTAAAACATATCCTGCAGTTAAACATAAGCATTTAGAATATGTTCCACATAAATTATCAGAATCTGAATTTTGGACTAAATTCTTTCAAAGTCATTATTTTCATAGAGATAGAATCAATACTGGGAATAAAGATATATTTACAGAATGTGCCAAAGTTGATGATGAAGGTAAATTTTTAAAATTCAATGTTATAATGAAAAAGAAACCCAAAAATACTTTCAAATGATTCATTGTATGATGTAGTAAGAAACTTTTCGTCATTACAAAAATTTATTGATTTACAGAGTTGAAAAAGGATTTAATTAATGGTGTGTCAGATGTTTTCATTAATGTGTCAGAATTTGAGGATAAGACACTGGATGAGGGATATGGTTCAGGTGCCTCATCTGCTTCTGTTAATGCATTAAGTGGAAACATTGTTCACCAAAACATGATTAAAAGGTAAATGAAGATTTACAATTAAGCCAGGTACCATGATCGTATCTTTTGACTGTATAAAAATTATCTTAAAAACTTTGAAATTACTTGAAGACGATGATTTGATTTAAGGAATTTAATATTTTTCTGTTTTATTTATTTATTTACTTATTTTACAGGTTTAACCAACATTCTATTATGGTCTTAAAAACTAGTGAAAAGAAAAATGATGAAATGAATGGGGGTTTTACAACTAGTGATGGAATGGTTGCAGTTGGAAGTAATCCGACTTTGCCAGTAGCGCCGGATTTACAAAATGGAGGATCTGAAGAACCACCACCTAAAAAAGTAATTTATTTCTCTTACAACTAAACACAAACAAATGATTTTCTTTCCAAATAAAATAAGGGAATGAAGAATTTGTGTTGTTTGTATAGGAAACCTAATCTTCGTTTTTTTACAAAAATTTTTCTTTTTTTCCTAGAGTCGCTTACATGAAAAAGTTTTGTATGATGATTTAACATATCAACCAGTGACTGAAACTCCAAATAATAATCTCCAATTAACCCAGGTATGAGTTTCCATTCTCAAAACTTACTAAGTAAAAATTTTATTCATTAAATGTAAGTATGCTAGTTGTAAGATTGAATAAACATTATTGAATGGAATTTTAGGTTGAACGTTACTTACAAGGTCCATTACAAATTGCTAAAACCGAAGTCGCGGGGGACTTATCATCTGTTTGTTCGAAAATAGCTAGAGAAAGCGAACTTTGGACTCTGAACAAAAAGCCTGTTACACCTTTACTAGTGAGTCCTGCTAATGCTGTCTCTGCTTTGGGTGAATTAACTCCTGGAGGTGCCCTCATGAAGGGATTTCAAGAAGAATCATTAGCTCGTTAGTTTTCTTTAAATTTTTTCTCTACCTTTTGCTAGTAATCTGAGTTAAGTTCACATTAAAATAACTTCGGTTTTCTTCACAGAATTGGTACCAAAAGATCTTGAAAAAGAATTAAAGCACATTTACAATGCCATGTGCGAACTGTTAAGACATTTCTGGAGTTGTTTCCCACCGACAACAAAAAGTTTAGAAGAAAAAGCAGACAATGTTCATGCATCACTACATAGGTTTGAATTAGCGAAATTAAAACCTTTTGAGGTATACATCTATTTCTGTAAAGTAAAACTTTTATATGTGTGTTTCTTTTTATTAAAATATTTGTTTTACTTTCAGGATAAAGTGATTAGAGAATTTAACCCATCAAGTCAGCATCTAACTAGACATATAAACGAAATGTTGCAGTTCGCCTATAGAAAATATAACACCTGGCAACAAAGAATGCATCGGTAGCTGTTTTGAAGGTCCATCAAAGCACCACCTTTTTATGCACTGTAAAAGAAACCCAAATCTGTTCAACAGTGGATCTAATAATAAATTTTATATTGAAATAAATAAGTTCCTTAAAAATTTATGGATAATGTTAAATTTATTGGTGGATAATGATGATTATTTGCCATAAATGGAAAAAATTAAGAGAGGAAGCAATAAATTCTGGTAGAGAAAGTGATATTTGGTGTAAAATTTGTATACCTCATCCTACTATATGGTCCCCAAGGCTTTAATCTGTGGTTACTGGAAAACGTTTGTGTATTCAATGGATTCTGAATGGAGATGTTCTAAGGATTTTGAGATTTTTTTGAATAGTGAAGGAAAACCGTTTGGTGTAATTTGGTTATGAACAAAACATAATATTTTTCGCTTTCGAGACTGAATTATACTCATAGGGAACGGAGTTGAGATTGCACTGAAAGAGAAGAAGACTAAAAAATCTAAAAGGCTGAAAGAGATTGAGATAATACTTATTTACAAAGTGAGTCATAGGAGACTTAAAGTCATAGAGAAAATAAACTAATCATGTGGTTAAAATGGTTTTTCGAACAAATGTTTCAATGTTGACTCGGATCAAAATGGCGTCCTATTATTTGAGTGGATATATATTGTTTTTTTAAAATCGTCTATTGAAGTGTTTACAATTTACGAATTTTTGTCAAATGATTTTAATTTCAACATTAAACGGTTAAATAATTTAGCCGGATCTTTATGGCTTAGCAAGTGAGTCATTTTAAGTATATTTTATTGAGAAAAAATAATGGAATTTCCAGGGTCCGCGATGTCGGTACACTACGAAGCCATGTTTTTTACATTATTTTGTGCATTAGTTTCGTTACGAACTCAACATTACTTAACTGATTTTATCATAATACTGTGGAGTGCTGTAAATGTGCTCCGATAAGTGGACTGTTGTTTTGGAGCTCCTCGATGAAAATAGCAAAATCGAGACGCGATTTTTTAAGTGGTATTATGGCTGCTTCGTTCTTACAATAGGCCTAGTTATTTACTCTTGGTTTAGTTTTATTTTCCGTCAGTGTGCTTCGCGTTATTGAACAAATAACAGGAAATTGTGTAGATTTATCCATTGGTTAAGGGAATAGATTGACACAAAATCAGGGTCCTAAAATAAATCTGCAAAAGTCGAATGGTTACAAGTGTTTGGATTTGTTTTGTGTAATGGAGGGAGACTTTAAGATGAATTACGGAGGAAAACTACCGCGTTGTGTTAATACATCACACCAAATGACCTTGACTCTTCTTATGTTTTACTCCATTTTAAATTAGTTCACATTTTATTTTGTTCCCACCAATTACCATGTTCTTGAATTATAATAATAAAAGTAAACTTTAAATAAATAAATAAATTTCTTTGAAGATGTGATACATTCATCAGGGGGTTGAAAGTCAGCAGAACTCAGTGAAAAATTAATTATAATTATCACTAGTGAAGATTATTATTTTGTACACTTTAAAGAGAGTATGTGGATTTAAGTTTTTTGAGGATCATTATTATGATAAGGGATTATAGTGTATTTTCAAATAAATCAGTTTATTTTTGTTGAGGGGTATTTTCACTCAATATGTCAGAGTTACACATGACAGTCCATGTTATGAAGTATTGTATCAGTTATACCTCTTCATATTATTTACAAGAGATGAAAATGTTTTTATTTGTTTTGCTTTTAATTTTTAATTTTTTATTTTCAGAGCCTGGTGTGTTACATGGCAAATCTGCTGTCAAGTAAAATACATTTTCTTTGAAATGGAAGATATGTTTATAATACTGGTAGCCAGTTTCAATTGTAAAAAAGAAAGTGGAAGAGCATAATGGATCCTGCTGTGCCTTGGTCGGCATATGCAGCTGCTGCATCTTACAATCGCCTTGCTAATGCAACTGGTAGCTTCCAAACGACTGCAACTGATTTTCAGAATACAGGTCTTTCAGGACAAACTGGAGGACAAGCACATACAACAGCTAACCAGTTACTGCTTCAGGCAGCAGCACATACTACAGCCACCTTGGCAGGACAGTTAGGGCAAACAACAACCTTCAATCCAGGAGGGTTTCTGTCTCCACCATCTGTGGGCTACGAAGCTGTGTTTTCACCATTGTTTCATCATGCCAATCCAAAACCTGCTCATTATTCTTCAACTTTAAATGTTTCACAACATCGGCAAGCTTTGGCCACTGCAGTCACAACAAAGCCAAGTACAGTAGATACAGAAATAATTAGAGAAAATTATTCTCAAGCTCATCATCAAACTTTAGTGGCTACAACAAACACAAGTACATATTTTGATCATCAGACTACAAATTCAACTGGTACATGGAGTCATCAAGGAAACAGTCAACTTCCAAGTCCTTTTGGAATTTTGCCTCATGAAAGTGTAGTTGTTAGTTCGCCTAGTTCCTCAAAGCCGACATCGACTTATGAAAATACATTTAATGCAACTCATTTCGCAACACAAACATTAAATCCGTTGAACACTCAGCTGACAAACACCAATGCAGATTATCCAAAAACAGCCAGCAATAGTAGTAATAATAGTAATAGTAATTATCCAAGTGATAACAAGAAATCAAATCGCAGTCAATCACCTTTAGTTACCCCAATCAAAGCAGTTGTGTCGACGGTAGCCATTTCTACGGGATCGACTTCGTTTTTTCAACACCAAACCACCCCAACCACATTTTCGGAAACTGGGACTTATCAAAAAACTTTAGAAAATTATTCGTCATCAAAAAATTACGGAAATAACGTGGCGAACGCTCTTAATAATAGTCAACAAACGTGTATAGTGTCTTCTGCGTCCACCAATCAATCAACAAGTCAAGCTAAATCTGAATATAGAATACCTCAGCCACCTTCAAGAACGTCGAATACTTACCTGAATCAAAATGCCAGGTCCGCAACTCAAAATACGACTGAGAAAACACCAGCTAATAGAGGAACGGCCAACCAGAATTTTGTGTCTCCACCTAACAAAGCGACTACTGCTCAACATTCAATACAAACGAAAGCTCAGACCAAAATTTATCCAGAGCTGACAAATCAACAAAATGAGCGAAGATCCAATTCGGAGACGTTAGAGACGAGCCAGAGCTCGCCAATTAGTTTTGCCCTTAGTTACCCCTCAAACAAAAACGTTCAGAGAAGTGGAAATAGTCAATATGTCGTTAATCAAAACTATAGATATAATGAAAGTGAATTTCATAATCGAAAAACGGGTAGCGCAGATTCGGCTTATTCCAGTGGAAGTAACAACGGTCCCGAGTGTAATGTTGCGGTTCCGAGAAGACCCAGTCCTTTACAAGCTCATTCTCAAGCCAGTCCTTTGGGCCACGTTGCTTCACCAGCTTATCCTATGTATAATTCACCTCTGACAAACATGTCAAGTCCATCCAATGTGGAGTGTCAAAGTAATAATTATAAAAATTCCCAAGTGACTCCTCCTAGCCCGTTAGATGTAACGGTTACGAGAACTCCTAATAGTCAACAAAATGTAGCCTATTCTAGTGTTATAACGCGAGCGGAAAACGCTGGAAATGCGAGCAATTCGTCCAGGAATCACACCAATCAAATCTGGGAGGGTGACGCGAACCAGAGGCAAAATCGTTCTCACAAATTTCCGAACTCGACCGGAAATTATAATGGCATCGACGCTAATCAAGTTAACGTGACGACGCAACGTTCGAATCCCGGTTCCAGTACAGTGCTAACAGTTACGGATAGACAACAAGTGTATTTCGATTCGACATCGCAGACTGTTCCGTTGCAAGATTTGTCATCGTGCCGCGGTGATCCAATAACATTAGTAAAAAACTTACAGAACGTTCAACAGAGTTGTAATTCCGTGCAGACTCCACCCGCAGAAACTACTATAAAATCGGACGAACAACCTAGGACAACAGGTGCGAAAACAACGAATCAAAAAAGTCGACGAAAAAGTAACGAGAAGAATACGAATACCGGTTCATCAAATAACAGTGCGACCCTAAACGATTTAGCAGGCGCGGCCATGGCGGAATATCTAACAAATCGGGTGCCTCCTCCAGCTCATCACAATACTCAAACTCAGCAGCAGCAGAATGGCGCATATTTTGATTTCGAACGTTGGAATATTCCTCCACCTCCTCCGAAAATGTTTAGCGGAGCTGCAGGAGCTTTTGCTAGTCACGGTACCAATTTTGTAGGGAATCCCGCTCACCAACACCAAAGTTTAATGGTCCCTCATCCGCATCATCCACCTCCTCCCATACCCTATTTCCCAACCTTTCATCTCACTCCCGGTCACGCGCATCATCCTCAAGAATTTCACACCAGTGTAGAAATAACGACCATTCCCTTCAGCGAAAACGCCCAACCCGGAACGACAAATTTCCAGCAGCAAGAAGTCAAAGATGATAATCCAAAAGTTATAGTGCCGGATATAGAAGAAGAATTGGAATACTTGTCTCAAACAGCTCATGCTCAAGCGGTGTTAGCCTCACAGCAAAATCCGAATTGCTCTCAACAGTTACCTCCACCGATAAAGATGCCTGAGAAAAAGCAAAACGATCCAAATTCTGGATTCATGGCTAGCTATTTGAAATTTCTTCAGGGTGAAAGAGACACTTCTCCACCTCCTCCGAATCGGGGTGGTAGAAAAACAACTTGGACTCGGACAAAACTTTATGCTCCGGAGTTGAAAGTACAACGGTGACGTCTGTGACGACGTCAAAAGTTACGACAACTTCCGGTGTGCCGTCTGCAGGTATGACTGCCTTAGCCTCGGCTGCAGGAGGAATTAAAGTCAGTGCCGTTTCAGATTGCATTAAAAAAGGAAACGAAAAGCCTTACAATCCCGATGATGATCCTAGATTTTATCCTCTTCCCAAAAGTACAGCCAAGAGAAAGTTAAACGATTCTGATAGTTCGGACGACGAACGTAAACCTAATAAAAGTTTTGTTCAAATGAGCTCATCGGGAGCAATCACGTCAGACAGTGGTAAGGGGAACAACGGGTAAAAAGACGAATCGATCGTCCAATAAGTCCTCCGTGTCTTCACCTGCGAGAAAGAAAGTTGACTCAGGAAACGTTCCAGGTATTTTATTATTTACATTTGGGCCGTTTATAGTCTGAAGGTTCGATGTTTATCGTATCTTTATTAGTTTCAGATCCTCTATTTTTGCCTCCACGTAGAGAAACTTCCAAGCGGCGGGCCAAAGAAAACTACGATTAAGAACTTTTTGGATAAACAAGAACAAGACGATGAACTCGAAGCGGACGATCCTGATTTCGTGGATTCGGATTCGGATCCTGTCTGGGTACCTGGAGCCAAGGTGAATTTATTAATTTTATTTGTTTATGTATTCATCTCTCTTTTTTGTCCTATATTCCTTCATTTCTTCGTCCACTTTTCAGACTAGCCTACGTCAATAAATCTTGCTGTGTGAATATCAACAACCTGTGGGTCTACGTTTATTTGTTATTTTGTATCTTTACAGGGCGAAAGTGACGAAGACAACAAAGGTCGGAAAAAGAAGAGTCGGTCGTTTGTTGGCAAATCATTAGGGTCATCTCTTTCTAAAAAGAAACACGACGATAGTAGCTCTGAGGAAGACAACGCTCGGGTTTCTAAGAAGAGCTATTCGCATTCCAGATCTGGTCAAAGTAATATTTTAGTCTAGTCTATCATAAGTTAGTAGTGTTAGTAGTAGTTGAAAAGTGATTCATGGTTTCGTTTCGTTTTCAAGGTGCCACAAAAAATAAAACTATTAACAGAGCAATGCATTCGGAGCAAGATAGTGTTAGCGTTAGTACAAAAATATCTGAGCCTCAAATGATGCTTCATTCAATTGGTAACGAGCCCCAGGATTCCATGGACTTACAAATAAATAAGGTATTTATTAAGTTGACAGAATAAAATTGATAACAAGGAGCGGAGGGATGAGAAGATAAAACTTTTGTTTGTCATTACAGACTGGAGAGTTTGTGGTTATGAAAAGTGATCTTCATGAAGAGTATCCTCCCATTTGGAGGATAGATGGAAAGACTTTACTACAGAAGTACGAACCATTTGATGAAAATGGGAAAACTTTATACAGAAATATAAGCACAGTAAGTCTGAATTAAGATGACTGTCTTGACCTAAGAAAATTTTTATAAAATAAATGAATAAGAATTTTGTGATTGATTGATTGATTATAAATTTCATTTCAGTATTCCGGATGGACGGCCCAAAATAGACATATTTATGTCACAGTTCCGGTTAGGTTCAGGGTTCAATCTCGTATGGAAACAATAGTCGAGCTGCTACGGGAGGAAATGAATAATGAAGATCCAGAATTAATGGAACGGGTAATGAAGGATCTAGAAAAATATCAGGATTCCTTCGAGGTGTACATACAGACTCTCTCATAAGTCAAGCTCTCGATTCAAATTTTCTAACGGAAATATTGCAAGAGCAAGGTAATTTAGTTACTCCGGTGTGAGTCAGTACAATTTTAGGTTTGTTCTTTGTCTTGAAAAAGTTAAACAATCAAACTTTTCCTCCTTTCTTTCGTAGATGAATATTTTCTAAATAACGTGAGAGCTATAGATGAAGTCACGGAGGATCATTGTAGACGTTTATTAAATGTAACCAAGTGGCGACCGAATTTAGTTATATCTGTGAGAACGTGGCCTTGCCTTAATGTGATACAAGACTTGCCGAAGGAACAAACAAGCAATACCATATGTTCAGCTTGTGAAAAACCTAAGGTACAGTGAGAATCAGTTGTAATCTGGTGATTTTTATTTACCCATCGTTATAATAAAGTCGATTTTGAATGATTTGGTTATAATTTTTCAGGTGTCTATGAGAATACAAATGTATGGACAACCATATAATAGCACAACGTTAGAGGGGTGTCAGCCAGATCCAAAGGCATTGACAGAAAAGGTAAATTAATAATTACAAATAAATGTGTCTTCAACGATTATGTCTGCTTTCTTAAGTGTTAGCAATGAAACTGGTCGTGGATAGTTTAAAGAAAAACTTGAGTATTCATGTATATATATTCACTTTTCAGGATTTCCTTCTTTGTAATTCCTGCGGGTGGCGAGTTTCCCTCTGCAGCAAAGCTGCTCATCAAAAATATCTTATGTATGTTGAGTGTGCGAAGAGAGTTACAGAAAAACGATCGTCGGATCCTAATAAAGACACAACTTGTATATTAAATGAACTTTTAGCGGATGAAGCTTGGCTCAATCAGGTAAGAACTTTGAATCAAAAAGCGAAAAATTCTTTTAATCGAAGTAGTTTGATTAGGGGCTGGGTGATTTTGGAATTTTTTTATTGGGGCCAAGGGCGAATTAACAAGCACGCTTCATTGTTCGGTTTTTTTTTCAAAAAACGTTTATTTTTAGTTGTTTTTGGGAGGTTCGAACTTCTTGGGCTGAAATAGAGAAAATAGAACATTTGTCATGTGAAAGCAATAAGCATCTATTGCAAAATGCAGTCGCGTCTGCTGGAATATCATAAGGGTGGCTTAGTCGGATGTTAATTTGTACATATTTGTGGAGTTTGTATATAAATGTAAAGTATATCTACAGCTTCCTGCAGTCTTAGTAATATTAACCATGTAAGTATTTATAATATTCATTTGTATTTTTTCGTAGCGCTGCTAGAAGAATTTTCGTTTTGATTTTTTAAAGAAACTTAATTTTCCATTCGCATCTACTCATTTTCTATAAATTATTGTATTAGAGTAGGGGTCTTCAAACTACAACTCTGTAGTTTATATGATTATGCAGATGCAAAACGCCCAATTTCACAAAAATTGTAAATACAACTAAACAAATACCCTACCATAATTGAAGGCTGGAGGTTTTGAGATGTATTTGAACCTGTCGTGGATATTGTTGATGTTTCTTAAAGGTCTAGCACGGTTTTCAAGTTCAGTCTGTTTGACTTTTTTGCTGCAGTTATGTACTATAATTTACAACAAAAATCAAATGTTATGTGAGGACATATTTACACTATTACGTCCGCTGGCCCGACTGTGGGGTCATAAAAACGGCAAACGCCTGCGACCCCACGGTGGTGCCATGGAATATTCCACAAACACTATTGGCTGAGCGCCGGTGACGTCACATTCGGGAATTCGTGCGCATGCGTCGCTGGCGATCTTATACTTACACATGTGAACGATTACCACTAAAGCTCATATGTTGTGAATTTAAAATATTGGTGCTCAGCAGCACGAGAGTCAGTTCAACGACACCGACAAGAAAAAATTTACATCAGACCTCCGGACGTCATAGTTTTAATAAGCACAATAATTGATCTGTTCAATGATTTATAACGTTTGGACTATGATTGAAGATAGATTGATTTGAAACTTACAGAAAGTAGTTTTTCACTAAGACTAATTAAAACATTTGATGTTGTGTGGTTAAGTTTGCTAATGAAAATTATTTAATAATACCCATTCGAGTCCAAATATTTGGGACTTGATAGAAGAGTTAGCATGAGTCTTGAGCCAAGAAGTTTGAAGACCCCTACAAAAGCACTTAATACCTTCATGAGGGACACCATTAGGTTAGTTTTGTTATTGTGTTGGCTATTATCACCGAAGAAAATAATTTTGTCTTACCTCGCATAGATGTTTTTCAACTACTTAGTCAACTGTATGTTTGTATCCAACATAATAACAATATTAACAATAATAGTTGTAAAAATGTCGACTCGGCTTTCTAATTAGTTGACAGTAGTTCGTGGTCATGTGTTTAGAGATCGTCTGATAATTTGATCGCTCTCATTTCAGATTAATTTTTCACAGAATGGATTTCCAGTGTAAGTAGTAGGATATCGGAGTTATTCATTTGAACATGGATGGTGTTCAATGTATTTTTCGGTAGACCTGATTAGTCCTAATTATTTCCTGAACTGAATTTTTAATTAAGAGTTTTAAAATTATAAAATGTACATACGAATTGTAACGCATTGTTTAAATTAATGAATCTTACTTCAATATTTTTATGATAAAATTTTAAAAGCGAGAAGAGTTGGTTTGTGAAAAATGTTTTTAAATCATGTACTAATTAGTCTTTTTCTTTTTGCTGATTTAACAGACATATTTCTTTTACAAGTTTTCATTATTTCAACCGTTTTTTGAACTTTCTATTGTTGTTTTATTATATTACAACTTATTCATTGTTTTTGAAAAGGGAAAATGACGCAGTGACCTGATGCTTAAATTGGAGTACTATTTTTAAGGTGATTTAGTAATTGCTGTACAACCGATGAATATGGTTTTCTGTTTTTGTATGAAATTTTATTTTTTAAATTATGTCAGGACAAAGTTTTATTTGAAGGAATGTCAACATGTTTTATTTTAACGTTTTGTTGTATTATTATTTATATTAATAAACAAACTTGGCTACATGATTCTTTTTGATACTGTTAGGGTTGACACAATTTGAATTAATGATTTTAAGTTTTGGTTTTTAGTTTTAGTATAAATTGATTTTGGTTTAGTCAAGGCTGCCCAAACGAACGATCGATTGTAGCATGGATATAACGTGTTGGAGTTTTAGTGATTTCTTTGTCTTGAGGATTTAAAATAATCACTCACTTCCGGTTATAATTGGTACCTGTGTTATTTTAAAACTGCCTATAACATACCAGTAACCTATAACCTGCCTATAACAGCAGTAAAAATTTAATATGAAAAAATTTGATAATCATGTAAAAGCTCAATTAATAAGAAAAATTTATAATTTTGGCAGTGTTCCAACCAGTAAAACGACTCAGGAGAAGGATTTTAATGATAATTTCGTCATTAATTTTTAACTTAGAATTATTTCAAAAATTCTGCAAGGTTATTGTAATCATCAGTTTACTTTGTCATGTTGTAGGTGTTCGCATGAAATATTTTTGATAAGAGTGTCCATTATTATTTGATTTGATGAAATTGTGTTTAAGAAATGTATATACCTAATCTCTCTGAAAGTTTATTCTTTAAAACGCCCATTTTACAGTTTGGACATTGTATGAATTTAAATTTGTAACGTTCTGGGCGCTTGACTTCGTTTTTTTTTGTTTTTAATTAACCTTCGTAAATTTTTGAGTATTTTGTAATTTACCAAAACACGAGATATGAGACTTAGTTTTTTTTCTTTGGTAATTATTTCATTATATTTATTGGTGAAATGTTTTTATAAAATTCGGAGTTAGGATGATAAAAGCAAATTGTTAAGAGAGAGAAATATTCGATACATTACTCATAAATTTTTATTTGAACCACAAGAGAATTGTGCTTCATATACAATAGAATGGTGCTCGATAAATTCAGGAAATCGCTCCTTCGACAAGGCGTGAAATAAATGATTTGAACAAAACGTTAAATGAAATGTCAAATTTTAAGTAACTGTAATTATTACTTGAGGGAATTTGATTGATTAAAAATAAAATCAAATATTTTAAGTAAGTGTTTCTTTTCTATCTATGTGTGGCTATTAAATAACGAGACTGACGCTATAGAATATTTTATTTGATTTTATGCATCTGAAATTAATATCATCTTCATTATACACCCTTCCTCTATACCTACAATGGCCCCTGTGATTAACATCTCCCTGATATGTTGTTTTAGTTATTTTGTTGCTGCTACGCCGTAGGATGAGACCTCACCCAAACGGGGTATGAGCCCTTTTGCCCCCTGATAGCCCAAAATAACATTTGTACTGGTGTAACGGTCGTTATATGACATAGGGGAGGTCATTGTTTGGGTACCAACCCTAAGGTTATAAATGTCCACACTTTGGTACAAGGACAAACTATATCTTAAATATTACAAAACAGATGTCCAAAGTCTTAGGATTCTTTATCCTGAAGCGTTCTTCGGAGACGTTACACCTCGCTTTAGGGGAAGTGTTGGAGATAGAGAAGGTTATCCATTTCTCATGTCGCAATAAGGTGCTAGTTTGTATTTAGAAGATTGCTAAATGATTAGTTTTCTCTGGGACCAATGTCAAAGTCTTAAGTTTTCTGTAATTTTGCTTTCTACTAGAATAAACTTCTACTTTGACTGGATTAAGCTAGATTAGATCCCGTCATATCTCCACATCTTAAGTTTTATCTTTGAGGGTACATTTGATTACAGAATGTTCTTGTGTATAATGTATCATCACCTGATTGGAACGAGTGAGTATAAAACCCAATCCTACATACTGTAATCAAGGAATTGAATTTTTGGTGAATCGGATAGTCAGAAACTCATTATTATCAAATTCTATAATGAAGTAAGCTGAAACAAGTGACTGATATCCCTTGGTCACGTCATAAACTCTTTGTCTTTCCCTTGTGTATATATGCACTATGACTCCTTCAAAAACGACAGAGAAAGTTAGGCCTCTTACCCAATACTTGGTAACAAAATATATATAATAAAAACTTTACTACATTAAAACAAATTATTGTAATAAATTATTTATATAAAATATAATATTTAGGGGACAATATTCTTAGCTGAGAAAAGTAACGAAAAACGATGGCGAACAGAGCGGGAAAACGAACAAAAAATTGCGTTTTGCTTTCATAACTTCAATTGCGGGTAATTTTTAACATAGTAAATTATTTAAGAGAAGAGTTACATAAGTTAAGATCTAAAGTAACAGTTGTCCTTAGTCGAAGTTGGTACTAGATTTTAAAATAACAGTTCTTGTCGTTTTGTTGTGTACAACCGTAAATTTCCGCATGCGCCCTGGTTCTTTTAAAATAGTCACTTCGCCTCTCTCTCTCTACATCAGTCTAGTTCTTATAGCTCTATGAAACGTGACGACGCATAACTGTCAAAATGGCGGACTCAAATGATAAGCAAAGTCCAGATGATGTATCTTCAAGTATATTTATGAATATAGTGACAAGTCCACTGAATTTAGCTTTGGTGGGATGTATCATATTCTTAGGATATAAAATAATTAAAAGCAAAAATAAGACAGCTGTTGCAGCGTCACAAGAATCAAGCCTCCCGAAATTGAAAAAAGACTTCACCGTTAAAGAATTAAGGAAATACGATGGAACTCAGCCGGACGGAAGGATTTTGGTCGCTGTTAATGGAAAGGTGTTTGATGTAACAAGTAAAGGAAAACGATTTTATGGACCCGGTGAGTATTTTTTGAAAAGTCTCCCGTTTCTTTCCCAATCTGAAAACAATATACGCGTAATTTTTGCGAATACAAAGTTCAGCTCGGTCTGTTTATGTTTTTTCAATTTGTATTTTTCTCACTGACTTTTGCCCGGAAATAGCGTGAAAAAACGCGTAGAATGAAATTTTTCCAAATACAAAAAGTTTAATTGGTCTTTGTTCATAAATCCAGCTGGATTATAAAGTTTTAGAACGTAAATTGTTGCGATTCATTCACAGTTATGTCAACCAAATCTTATTTATTTTGCAAATTGGTTTAATTCCTCTCAGTTTAGTGATGGAATGAAGGTAACGAAGTTCATCTAAGGTGGAAACACTTGTAAGCTTTGATTGATATGAGATTCATCGTTTAATTGATAAGAAATTCCAAAGTAAATTTCAAAAATGTTTTTCATAATTACCTATATGTTATTCTTATTTTAATTTTTATGAGAAATTTTGTTGATGTTTCTAAATAAGTATAAAAGGAATAACCAATTTTCAAAATCAAAATCAATGAGAGAATTTCAGTTTTTGATGTAATAAAATTTTCTGATTAGTCATGATTACTTTTTAAACAGAATGGTCTAACACCAACCTGTTGTTATGTTTGTCTTTGAATAACTATCAAATGTATTCACAGTTGATGTTTTTATGTTTTCGCTTGCTTATCATTTTTTTAATTTAATTTATTTACTTTTCAACTGAGTGAAATGTTTATTTCAATTTCATCAAGCGTCTTATATAAGTTTCAAAAAGAAAACTGGATTGAAATGTTTCCGTTTCCAATATTTTGATTAATAATGAAACTTTCATGTATATTTATACCTTCGATAGCTGTAAAGAACAGGGAGTTAAGGAATCCACAGGTATGGATGTGTTGATTTTAGCTTCAACTCAAATTTAAAGATTCAATTGAAAGGTATCTGTATTTTATAACTACATTTTTTACCTCGAAAGTAAGTGCAGGGCATCCATCTGCAATTGTAATTCATGAGGATTAAAATGTAAAATTTATAGAATCAGAAAAATTCATTTTAAATTCAGTTTTGTGACTTTGAATTTGCAATTCCAATTGATTCCACTGATAAATTGTACTGATTTGTGTATTAATTACATAATAAGAGCTGCATAAAGTTGACTTCATTTGTGTACTTTACAGAGTCAAAATTCAAAATGTAGATATGAGTTATTCTATATAAAAATAATTGTGATGGGACATTTATTTTCAAACCGAAATATTGGAAAACAAATTCGAATATTATAAACTTAATCCATTATGTACTTACCCTAATATACTTTTAAATGAAGACTTCAAGGTGGATAAAAAGCAAGCCTGTTGTGGGTTACATAAAAAATATTTTAAAAGTGAAATGATTTTGAAAGAATTAAATTTAAGTGGGAAAAGGTTTTTTGGTATTAAAACTAGAAATTTATAAAATGGGTAAATAATTGATACTTGAAATTGATTGTATACTGAAATTTGTTTTTGTTTTTATTTCAGATGGCCCTTATTCAGTATTTGGTGGTCGAGATGCAACCAGAGGTTTGGCTAAATTTTCTTTCACTGAATCTGTCGGTGATGAATATGACGACTTGTCAGACCTGAACCAAATGGAAATGGAATCAGTTAGAGAGTGGGAAATCCAGTTTGAAGGTTATAAATAATAACTAATTCCCTTGTTAACTTCTTAATTCTAGTTTGATTTGTGTAAAAATGGTAAATTTGCAAAATGTAAATTGTTATACAATAACGACTAAAAGAGAAAGTGCTGTAAAGATGCTTTGAAAATTAGTTGCGGTTACCAGATGCAAAACTTTTTACACAAATTTACTTGAAAATTCATTTTTGATAATAAAATTTACATATAAACACTTTTCCATTTTTATTTTCCAGAAAAGTATGATTATGTTGGTAGATTATTGAAACCTGGAGAAGAGCCAACCAATTACTCTGATGAAGAGGAAGAAGTTAATGCAGAAGCTGAGAAAGAAGGTGAAAAAGAAGCGGAAAAGCCTAAATTTGAGTAAAGGTAGTCATTCCTTAAAGAAATTTAAGCAAATTTGATGTTTATTTTAAAATGTAAAAAATTTAGATTTGTTTAGAATATTAGTTGTATGAACCATAGAAACTGAAAACATTAGCACGCAAAACATTTTTGCAATTCATGGCTATCTGTTTTGATTATAGTCGAGATTTTTGTTAAATGTAACTTCAAAAAGCTCTTTAAGGAAGTTCAAATATTGTTACACACTAGTTCTTTAGTAATAGGGTGCTAAAACAATTAACACTTGAATATGTCTTTAAGAGTTTATTTTGATAAATAACATTTCCAAAAAGTAAAATATGGCTTGAGCCGTTCATTTATTTATTTGAAAGCAAAATTGGTCTTTTTGCTGTTTGAATTCTTTATTTTCATCCTTAGAGGCTAGCAGTTATGACTATATTGTATTGTTTAAGTCCAAATAAAGCTTGAAGCTTCAGCTAAATAGTTGAAACATGCAATGTTTTTTGTTTGGAAATTTTTAAGAGTCAAAATGTGGGTTGAGTGTATGCCTTGAAGAACCAAAGTATTGCTGGCTTTTGTTTTTAAGCTTCTCGTAAAGTTTATGACATAATTAAGTTGTTTAAGCCACCTGTTTAGATCACTTCATATTGTTTCAGGCAAGAAAAGGTTCAAAGAACGTCATCAAGGATAACTGCATATTTTAATGATTTGGGAAATCAAACCAGTTGGAAAGTAGCTTAATGTTAACAGAGTCACATCATCTTGCACCGTGAATTATTAAGCCAAATATTAATTATAGTGTAGCCTATGACTGAGAAAAAAGGACCAGGTGTTTTTTTTTACTAATCTTCTAAATTCCAAGCGGTTCGACTTATTTTTTTTAAGTTGTGCATTTGTAAAACATCCTAAATTTTTGCCCCATCCATTTTTTTTTTGTTAAACTAATTACTTTTTATAAATGATCATCTTTTCGATTTCTTTTCAAATATTTTTGGTTGAATGAAATTTTTGTGAAATTTTATGTTATTTATTTTTCTTTTGAATTTTTAAGGTTATTCAAAGAATTACCCCAGCTTTGAACCCAGATAGAAATTATAAATAAATGAAAAACAAGTTTTTCTTAATTTCTCGTTTATCTTAAGTTATATTTTAATAATCATGGTTCTCACGGGGATGAATTTTAAGAAATCATAAGTACAATGAAATTTTTTTTCTTCTCATTTTCTCTGGTACTTGGTTTAATACTTACCGGACTGAGACAGGCTATACAAACTTAGCGTAGTTTTATAATTTTTTTCTCTAATCACTATACATACTAATGATTAATAATGACTGTACGCGGTGTACTAAACGTCTGTACGGCGAATTTTTTTGTGAGCCATTTATATACCCTGATGCAGCATCGAACAAATTTTTAATTATAATTGATTTGATTTAAATTATAAAAAGTTTATAAAAAAATTTCAGGTACTTAATGGAAGTTGAAAGTGATCGATCATTGATCTTCTAGTACAACATTCGAAGAAAAAAAAAAGTTTTATATGATTCCATTGATTTTGGGTTTAAATTTGTATTGGGGATTTTTATATTTTAAGCTTCAAATTAGATGAAGTTGTTCTTAATATGATTTTTAATTATTACGCAAGCAGATGATAATTATTTATTATTATTTTTTTCAGAATTTAACAAAAAAGAAAAAGTAACGTGAATGCATTTATGGCTTTTGGAAAGTAGATAATTCGATTGTAAGAAATAATAATATTTTTAATTAAACCAATATGCTGTATTTTGAGTAAAAAAATTATTACATTTTGTTTTTATCTACTTAATATATTACACTATTTATTGATTGGGGCAGTAACTTTTTTTTTTAACTGATACTTATTTTGTTTTTATTTGGTCGTTTGTTTTTCTGACCTTTAGGAACGTGTTTCTACCAAAAAAATGTCTTCTCTCTCAATTTCTCTTGTTTATTTGATGTACTTGACATTGTAATTCTTAAACAGAACAGTATCATCTTTAACGTAGATTAATATCTCTACAATATTTTGGTTATCATTTATCTAGTACACACGAACCCCTTTGACCATTTCCTAATGACATAGTTATATATGTTGATGTCTGAGTAAATTAATTTAATTATTATTTTAAGTTATTGTAGTTATTAATTTAAGTACTATCAAGTTGGTAATTATTTATTATGTAAGTCAGTCAAAAGGGTGTAATGGTGAGGATGCATTGATTTCAGATTCTTTTTTTTTTCTTGGGGATTCTGAAATATTTATGTATTTATCTGTTGGAGAAATTTTCTTTTTGGTTTCACCAATTATCAAACAGAGGTTGTGGTTGTTGATTGGTTATTTTTAATAATAATTGTAATTTTATTGGTTGAGAGTTGTTAAGAATGGATTTTTATAAAAATGGCGTTTTTTGTAGTTTTTAGGATGATTTCGGCCACTTCCGGAAACTTAAGCGTGACCGAAATTTTAATCAAACGATAAGGAAAATATTGAATTCATGGTGCAAATCATTTCTGTATTTTGACTCGACGAAAATTCATTTAAATATCTGTCCCGATTTTCTGTTAACGGACTAAATGTTCTCACAATTTCTAAGGTCTGAAATAAACTTGAACAAGAAAAGTTGTTTTAGGTTGTAAGCAGATTTTCTTGGGATTTACGATTATTCTTTTTAAGATTGAAGTTAATAAAATAAACTTTTATGTATTGTTTTCGATTTGTAAGAATGTCTTGGTGTTATTTTTGGAATGGATTGGGCAAAATTCTTTGTCAAAACTTTTTTCGTTTAATTGTCGATCTGTGTGAACAATTTATATGAAGCTGAGCCTGAATAGAATAATTACCACCCCGTCAAAAAGGTACAAAAATTTAGAGTTCCACATTAGTTGTATTGCTGGCAAAAATTTAGTTACAATTCGCGTTGGCGAATCTCATGGTCAAGCTGTAGTTTCACAAGTTATGGTTTTCTGGACACTGGGCGAACGATCCTCCAGGTTGGAAGGGTCATTTTGCTGAGATTGATTTGTCTGATTTAAACTAGACGCCTGTTCATTTTCTACATCCGACGTTCCGTATTTATACAAGTCAAAATCAACAAAAGAACTTGCGCTGGAAGCGGGAGGGTCTCCATTAGTCGCAAAACTGGTGATGCTGTCGTCTCCCGTGAATTTAAATAAGGTAGACAGATTTTTCCGCAATTCATTTGGCAGGGTGCTTTTTGCTTCGCGTAGGATCTCGTCCAAGGGTTTCACACCATCGGCCACTTCTTTATAAGCTTTCCCGAAATTTAGAAACACGCTCTTGACTGACTTTGCACAATTGTTCATAACATCGAACTCGTGGTCGACATTCTGCAAAAAAGCTTGCGCGTTTAACGTTGATATAAATATCTGTTGTGTGAGAGCGTCCATTTTTTTTGAATTAGAAACGATCATTTTGGTCAAAACTGTCACTAAAAAAATCAGAATCGTTGACTCTATTATCCATGACCATGAGAAATGGATCCAAATCATTGTTTACATTGAAATTTAATTTTATTATTTTCAAATATCCGAACATTGTTTCCGAGATTCAAGCTCACAGCCTTCTAGTAATGTTTTATCAGAAGGTTTTTAAATGTTTTTCCGGCTAAATAGAAACAGAAATCGTTAAAAATTAATGCGATCACGAAGATAGGGGGAAATTCGTAACGTATGACATAAAAAAATAGGTTGTTAAGTGTTATTATTATTACTTTTAGTTAGAATTAGTTTTCGCGCCATTTATTTAGGCTTAAGTTTCGAAATTATGATGGTAGATGCTTATTTTTTATTTTTGGTATGGTTATCCCTAAGTTATAACAGAATGACCCTCTATGGATGTTTGATAGGTCGCGTAAATCGGTGGTTTAGCTGGTGCTTGCCGGTTCACCATAAAAAGTTTTAATTCAGGCTTGTCAAGTATTTTCATCAGTCTGAAAGACTACCATCAGTTATGTCAACCTATCACTATGATGGGTGATATTTTTCCCAAAGTGTTTTAGTTTGATTATAACAGTATAGATCTATATTTACACTAAAGCTAATGACAGTCATTTCCAAAAAAGAATTAAGGAGGAATAATCAATGATTTCAATAACCAAACCAATTATCAATGCACCACTTGGAGAGAACAAATAAGAACCAAGAATTTTTTAATAGGCTTTTAAGTTTTTTCATTTACTTGAGAGGGTAAATTCTATAAGTATGCTTCAAGAGGTAGATTCTGATTTTCCTTTGATTCTTTTGTCAGAGGTTGAGAAAAACTGCCCTGTATTTCATTTTCAGGCAGCTAAGAGCCAGTATCAAGATATAAGAAGAGTATAATATATTTAAAATCATTTTATTCTATAAAATATAATAAAGGATTAAAAATTAATTGATATAAGCATTGGATAAAAAGTATAAATGTGATACAGTAATATGCTATTGATTATTTTGTAGTAATCAAAATAAATGAAAACTTCATCATGAAGAACTGAGGAATAATGCAACTGATTAAAATTATTAGCAGTTTTGATTTTTACTTTTTTACTGTAATTACTTTGAAGAAGCTTGCAATCTTCTCAAACTTGCAACTTCATATAAAGATTTGGTCAAATTAATCAATACTTCACATAGATTATGGGTTTTAAAAATGAAAACCCTGCCACAGGGCACTTTCAACAAAAATACACATTTCAAAGGTTTTTATTTAAAACTTAAAAGAACATCATAAAAAGAAATTGTGATACTAACAAGAGGTTACTATGTAAGGTTCTAAATAGTACTTTCAAATGGTGTGTATGGATTTTTAAGCTATAACAATGCCAAATTTTGAGTTGAACTTAAAAATGATTTCAAAGGTATTTAAGCAACAAAAAATTACAAAATATTTTGGCATTGTTTTAAAAATGTAACTCCATAACTGACAAAGTTTATCAAAAAGTTTTAACTATTGTGCCCCATTATCAACAACAAAGCCAAATAACAAAATGTATTTTTCTCTGAAATTATAACCCAAAAAATTATTTACATCTCACTCATATCCTAATCAACTTCTGATAATTCTATGCAGTACACTGAAAATAAAATTTAAAAAAAATAACAAAATATTCTCTAAGAAAAGTAAGCTTGAGGAAAACAAAATGTCTACATTCTAATAAATAGTATTATGTTCAATTTTCTTAATCCATCGTGTTCTTTGTCTATCTAAATAAAATGAAAAATTACCCCTGCTCTTGACAATAATTAACATTCGTAGATATTCGACGGTGCTCGGATAAATTCGTTATTTCATGACGTCATTTTTACTCTATGATCCAATCGTGGCAAGAGTTCAAGTCACATGGACATTCACGACCAATAAGAAATTGCATTCTAAATTTTTCACTGACAAGCGTAGAAAAAGTGTTCATCAACAGACGCCATCTTGTCAGAGATTGACCGTATTAATTTTCCGTCAAAATCGTGAGCAAAATGCGATATACATGCATTAGGAATATTTTAATGTTTTACTAATCAGTGTCGTATCACATAATAAATGAGTATTTAGTGTTTTAAGCAATTTTTTGGTGGTAGTGAAAGTGAAAATCTTCTTTGTTTGAAATCGCTTCTACTTGCATTTCTTTCAAAGATGGCGAAACGAAGCTCGATGGAATAGGCCCACTTCCAGGCTTGGGTCTTGATGTCTGTTTTTAAAATTTTACATCTAATTCTATTGAAATGTGCCTTGAAGGATGTAAAAAATCATCATCTGTCGGGCGAAAGTACATAAGATATCTAATTTATATGAATGTTTTTTGAGTAAAAATATGTGCATTAATGAAATAATTTGGTGAAGTAACTTCGTTTTGCTCATATCGAACATGGCGGATCATCTTGTAGACGGTCCGCCAAATAAAAGACAGAAATTAAATGATCCATTACAAGGGCCTTCAGATAATTCTTGTAAGTACCTTATTAGTTTTAAATATTCATTTATTAAATTAGATTATTTTTTGATAGATTTTTATTTTCTTCAAGCCGAAAAATAACCAATGTTTTCCTCGGAAAAGAAGGCGTATCGTCTTCTCGGTACCGTGGTTGTTTGGCATTGAAAAATTTACAGCCTTGGTCTTTTTTTCACATTTCCGAAGATCAGTGGGGCACTCTAAAAGCGTGTCTTAAAGTTAAAACATGGTTTTTAGCTGAGAGTTTTTTCAAAATCTCGTAAATAATTGAAAGAGAATGGAAACATGTGAAAACAGCATGGTCAATGTTGTTGTTTTCTTGTCTGCGATTGACACTTATTTGCCCCACTTTGCATCGTACAATTTCTTTTACTATGTTTTGGACGATTCACTATGAAAAACGATAGTTTACTATAAATTTAACTACTAAAAACGTTTTAACTTTAGCAATACATAGTTTTTTTTAAATTTGCATACTTGTTGCTTCTGGTTTGATTTGGAGAATTTTTTCATTTGAAGCCCCTTTTCTTTATTTTTATACAAGCCAGAGCCACTTTCAGTTATAAATGAAATTTATAAAAGAATTATTAGTTTGTTGTAAATTTTTAGCCAACAAAAACAAAAAATATTTTCTGCATGTTTTTATTTAATGTATGAATATGTCAGACATTAAATACAGAACCTAAGGAAAAATCACCACTAGTGGTTTTCTGTTTTAAGTAGAACCTGCTGTCATTATTTAAAAATCTGAACTGTAATTTGTTATAATTTTAGAATATTTTATACTATGAAAAATTTTTGTTTTATTTTGGGAACTGAATTTTGTAAGAAGTCAGTAGATTAATTTATTTCATTTTAACTAAAAATTTTAATTAAAATTTTAATGTTTAACATAATTCTTAACTTTGGTCATCATATGAAGTAAGAAAAATTAAATTTCACCTGTTTAAAACTTGCCTCCAAATTTATGCTTTCTTAGTACTAATTTTTTATATATATACATTTAATTGTCCTTTACACAACACATCTTTATTAAATGCATTTTAATTTTTATTAGTAATGATTAGAAATATCTTTTTTGTTTTCGTAACCCATCTTAAAAAGTGAGAAAATAATTTCTCTGTGTTCATTTACTTGAGATTTAATATTAAATTTTCTATATTTCAGCTGATCTCTTCCCCAACAATGTTATGTTTGATTTGGAGAATGAACTCCCTGAAGAACTTATGTCAACTGGCTCTTGGGGTGGAATTGAGAGTAGCAAGCCTCCTGCCACAGGGCCTGGTCCAGGCAGTGGACCTGGGTCAAGCATGGGACCACCCATGCAAAATGGAGCATTAGATTTGCCTCATCATTTGATGTCACAAGGCAATAAGGGAATTGTAAACCATTTGCAAAATCCAGTTCTTAACACTCCTAATAGCCAGGGATTAATGAATAGTCAGGGTGAGTATTATAAATTGATAATGTGGACATGAATTTATCAATTATGTAAAAAATAAATATCAGTAGACAAAATGTAATTTTAAAAGAAGATTTCTTCAGTTACTTGTATTTCAAATTTTGCATGAAAATTGTTGCACTGAGTAATTTTCCAAAGGTCTGATAAAAGTTTCAGAAATATAATTAAAAAAACTCTTATTATTTGTTGATTGGAAAATATCTTGCCTATAATATAAATCTTGATTGTTGCTTATTCTATATTTTAATGTTTTACTAATTTACAGGAATGGTAGGGACTATGATTATGACCAGTAGTCCTCTTAACACCATGGGAGGTGGTCATGTAGTAACAAATTCTTTAAATAAGCAACCATTACCTGGAAATTTAATGTCCCAACCAGGTGAGTATCATTTAAATCACATTGCAAAGTTATAATTTTTTAATATATGATATTGCTTGAGGTTTTTGATATCAGACTAATTTAGAAGTATAAAACTTAAGGTTTTGTTGACCTAAACTTGACATCTTCTGTCAGTGAAAATTTAAAGTAGCTTTAAAAATTTGTGATGTGATGGAACTAGTTTTAGTAAAGTACATAACATTTATCTCAAATTGCTATATTACTTTGTATTTGACAGGTCTTCATCCAAACGTTAGTCAACACCAACTTCAAAATGGTCCGATTCTTTCGGGCAGGGCAGCGGCAATGCAGGGCCATTTGGTGAGGGCGCCTGGGCCCGGTCAAGCTCCTAGTGGACATCATATCGGTTTAGGCGGGCCTCGGTTACAAAGTCCGGGTCCTGGACCAGGTCCAGGACCAGGAATAGGGCCAATGGGAGTAACTTCTTATACATTCAATTCTCAAGGGGTATTAGCTTCGCAACAAAGAGGAGTACCAGGCAATGTAGTTCAACTCCAACCTCAGAGGTTTAGTGTTCAAAATACAATAGGTAAGGATCTACGAAGTGGTGAAAAGAGTAGCTGCTTTCTGCTTTTTATTCCATTAATTTTTACAAAAAGTGTTTGTAGTTTAATTTAAAAAGCGTTGATTAATTTGATTGACAATAAATTTGTATTTGAACCTAATGCATTTGTTTGTGCTTAGGTGGTCCATCGGTAGTTAATAAAGAAGGTGGAGCTGTTTCAACGCAGCCTCCAGCTTCCAGTCCGGCTCAGCCTCAGTCCGGAGCTCCAACTGGCACACAATCTGGCCCGCAACAGGCGACGCAAGGAGGGCCAACACTTCAACAACCCGCCCAACAAACGTCTAATGCTGATCCTGAGAAACGAAAATTAATTCAGCAGCAATTAGTTTTGCTTTTACATGCTCACAAATGTCAAAGGAGAGAAAGTCAAGCCAATGGAGAGCAGTGGCAGGTGAGTAATGTCTTTCTGTCTTCAGTGGTTTAAAAATTTTACCAGAAATAAGAAATAGTTTTTGGTTCAAATAATTTTGTTAATGATACAAATTTTTGTTCTTGATTTAGTGCATACTACCTCATTGCAAGACCATGAAAAATGTTTTAAACCACATGACAACATGCCAAGCTGGGAAGTCATGCACTGTTCCCCATTGCTCATCGTCCAGGCAAATTATTTCGCATTGGAAGCATTGTACGCGGTCGGATTGTCCTGTTTGTCTGCCTTTGAAACAGGCTGATAAAAATAGAAATAATGCGAATGGTAAATTTAAAACATCATCGAAAGAGAAAAGTAACACGGATGTTGTAGAATCGTTTTTAATCAGCACTATTTTATTTCCCTCTTTAGTGATCTCAAATCAAGCGGTTACTAATCAGCCGAACCCCTCTCCATCTGATATGAGAAGAGCTTACGACGCCTTAGGTATTCAGTGCCCTATATCTGGAGGACAGCCGGGACCTCCAGGTGGACTATTAACACGGCCTCGAATGGGAACGGCGGATATGAATCAAGCTCCAATACCAAGTGCTGTACGGCTCATGGCTCCTCAAGGTATATTTTTAAAAAATTGAAACTGTACTAAATGTAAAGATTCATTTGAAGTAACAATTAAAGAACTACTTAATTATTTTTTAAATTAGGCCAACAACCCGCTTCCGTTCCCGCAGCAGGAAATCAAGTCGTTGCTCCTAATGTTAGCCTTCCCCTAAGTAGTGATCCAACAACTAGTGCAATGCCGGCCACAACTGCCAGCACTGCGGTCAATGCGACTCAGCAGGCACAAGCCATACAACAGACTGTTCAAAACATGTTCACTCTCAACGATTCTCAAGGAGGGGGTAAGTTTCTAACTGGAAGGAGATCTAATGCTTGATTTTTTATTAATAATTTTCAATGAATATTATTTTTTTAATAAATAAAATTAAATGTATTTATAGGTCGGATGTGATAATAGACTAGCTAATGTTCCACTTCCCGGGAGGTTTAACAACAAGTCAGGTGCAAGCAGCCCCTGTCCAAGGTGCAAAAGAGTGGCATCTCTCGGTCACTCCTGACCTCCGAAATCACTTAGTTCATAAATTGTAAGTCTCTATAGAATTATGTGAATTATTTTTAATCAAATTCTCATTTCCTAGCCTACAAAATTTTATTATTTTTTCAGAGTTCAAGCAATTTTTCCCACCCCTGATCCTAACGCAATGCTCGACAAAAGGATGCATAACCTCGTGGCTTATGCTAGAAAAGTCGAAGGTGACATGTACGAAATGGCAAATTCGAGGGTGAGTTTTGGCTAATTTTTATTTTAATTAAAAAAAATTGTATGTGACTTTTTTTAGCTCACGTTTCTAATTTTTTTCTCACCTTTTTTGCTTTCAGTCTGAATATTACCATTTGCTAGCTGAAAAAATTTATAAAATTCAGAAAGAATTGGAAGAAAAAAGGCAAAAACGAAAAGAGCAGCAGATGCAAGCACAAAATCCCGCGCCATTATCCGCGCAACAAAGCACAATTAGACCAAGTTTAGTTGGACCAAGGCCGCAAGGCCCCCTTCAAAGTACCGTAAATCAAGCCATTCGATCTCAAAGTCCCGGAATGAACGTCCAAATCAAGTGAGTATATGACAAAGATTTTGATTTGATGGTTTCAATTTTTAGTTATGTAATATTTGAAATGCATAGGCAAATGCATTTTTGCTACAAAAACCTTTTTTTATTTCAGCCGGCTACCGTTCCAGCGTATGGTCACTCCAGGACCATTTAATTCTCCTTCTAGTCAGTTTAACGGTCAGACGAATAGCCAATTCGATATGATGAATGCTAGGTAAATTTTTTTTCAAGGAAAATCGTGGTGTCCTTGGTTCATTTTATTGTTTTGGAATATTAGATAACCCACTGTTTTCTCAATTGTAGGCTTCCAGGCCCAGCTACATCTCAGTCCCAAATAAATCTCCCAACAAATTCTACTTTTGTTCAACAAACATCTCAATTTCAATCTTCATCAATTAATAATCCGACGAGGGTTCCGCCAATGCCTAGCGAGAGTCCTGGTGCCGTAATTCCGGGTAAGTTATTGAATTTGCATTTCGTACCTTTGAAATGTTAATTATGGTTCTTAATTTTTACGAATATTAATTTCGCAAATTTACTTTAGGAGGAGGAACTTCTACGACGGTAGTTTCAAGTAATGGTTCCGTCACAACCCAAGTTCCTTCCAATTTACTGCAGCATCAACCGAATAGTGTGTCTGCTTCGACACCACCATCAAGCGTTCAACCGCCTGCCACTCCACCTGGCAATACTACGCCTTCCAATAGGTATTTAATTTATTTTGAATGGTTTTTTGGTTGTTTGGTTTTTGCTTTTTAAAATTATCTGACCTAATAAATCGTCGTTTTGTTTTCTCAGTAATATGTTAGCTAATTTAAGCAAAGGTGGGGGTCAAAGCGAACGTGATAGAGCAGCTAGGAACGCAGTTAATTCTATGTCTTCTCAAATGGCTGCCATAAATGCTGCCCTTCACCAGGTAAGACTTTGATTTAAGCTGATTGTTAAACACTTGAAGATTAATTTTTGCTTTGTTCACGTCAAGTAATGTTTTTCTCTCTATAGGATGAAGATTCTTCTCCGCCAAGTGAAACCAAAGATAAACTTGATGCCCTTAAGGAGCGAGAAATTAAAAGAGAACCGGACGAACAAACGAGTGAGGTGACGTCGTGTAACCGAGAGGGATCGGGTAAAGGAGGAGGTGTAGGGGACATAAAAAGTGAAATTAAATCTGAATCAATGGACATTGGAGGAGAGGAATCTGGAGCCATTATTAAAGAGGAACCGATGACTCCTTCAGCTCAATCGGGAGAAGATAATAAGCCAAGTTTTAAAATCGAACCTATTGCACCAAGTAGTACAGATAAGAAACCTAAATGCCCATGCCCGTGTCGTAAGTATAATTGGAGATAACAAGTCTTGTCAGAACTGAATCGAATCGATAATAATTTGCTTTAATTCGTTTGATTTTTTTCTCCGACAGTTTTTAAGCCCGACGAGCTACGGCAAGCGTTGATGCCTACATTAGAGAAATTATATAGACAGGACCCTGAGTCCGTACCATTCCGAAATAAAGTTGATCCCGAACTCCTAGGAATTCCGGATTATTTCGATATAATCAAAAACCCAATGGATTTATCAAAAATAAAAGAAAAGTTAGACCGAGGCGAGTATTCGGATCCGTGGGAGTACGTCGATGATGTTTGGCTCATGTTCGACAACGCGTGGCTTTACAATAGGAAGACATCCAGGGTTTATCGATATTGCACGAAGGTATGGAGTCACGTATAGTTTTCAGTAATTGAAAATGATTTAGTTTCAAAGAAGAAACTTAAGTAATAATCTCTAAAATCATATTTATTTGCAGTTGTCTGAAGTATTCGAGCAAGAAATAGATCCGGTTATGCAAGCTCTCGGTTATTGCTGCGGCAGAAAGTACACTTTTAATCCTCAGGTACTTTGCTGCTACGGTAAACAGCTTTGTACCATTCCAAAGGATGCAAAATACTTTAGCTTTCAAAATAGGTAAAGTTTGAAATTTTGTAATCCAACTTCGATGGTATTGTAACTGTTATTCACTCTGCAAATTTAATGACACTCAATTTAATGTTTCTTTAAAGGTATACATTCTGCCAAAAGTGTTTCAATGACATTCCTGGTGATACAGTCACTTTAGGGGACGATCCAACTCAGCCCCAATCGTAAGTGTTTCGATTTTGTAGTTGATAATTTGCGAGAGTCGAAATGATTGGGTGATTAATTAAATTTTGAATTGTTTTAGGGTTATAAAAAAGGACCAATTCAAGGAATTGAAAAATGATCATCTAGAGTTGGAGCCTTTCGTCGCGTGTAGCGATTGTGGACGGAAATTGCATCAGATATGTGTGCTTTATATGGAAGCTATCTGGCCTAATGGGTAAGATTATTTGAATACCGTAAATTATCAACTGTGTGAAAGTTCTTGTGCCGGTGACTCATCGTTATTATCGTTATTGCAGGTTTACATGTGATAATTGTCTTAAGAAAAAGGGGGCGAAGAGAAAAGAAAATAAATTTAATGCCAAGAGGCTTCCCGTAACTAAATTAGGAACTTATATTGAAACTAGAGTAAACAACTACTTAAAAAAAGAAAGAAGCTGGTGCAGGAGAAGTGGCCATTAGAGTGGTTTCTAGCTCTGATAAAATAGTTGAAGTCAAACCAGGGATGAGAAACAGGTAATTAATCAATAAAAAAAAATTTTTTTTTATAAGTTAGTGTGTAAGGGTGAGTTTTGATGGAATTCTAACGACTGACTTTTTTCTCCCCATTAGATTTGTGGACAATGGTGACCTTCCGGAACAGTTTCCGTACAGAGCGAAGGCTTTGTTTGCATTTGAAGATGTCGATGGAGCTGACGTGTGCTTCTTCGGAATGCACGTGCAGGAGTACGGATCTGATTGCCCGACACCGAATACGAGGCGTGTTTATATCGCTTACTTGGATTCTGTGCACTTCTTTAGACCTAGACAGTTTCGAACTGCAGTTTATCATGAGATATTGTTAGGTTATCTTGACTACGTTAAGCAATTAGGGTTGGTATTCGATTTTTATACTAAAACTAATTTTTTTTTTTCCAAACCACATAGTCTAAAGACTAAGTTTTAAATTAATTTCAGATATACCATGGCACACATTTGGGCATGTCCTCCGTCCGAAGGTGATGATTATATATTTCATTGCCATCCTGCGGAACAAAAAATACCAAAGCCTAAAAGACTTCAAGAGTGGTACAAGAAAATGTTAGATAAAGGAATTATAGAGAGGATAGTTCTAGATTATAAAGTAAGAATTTTATCGTTGTAATTCTAATCTCTGTTGTGATTCGTATTTATTACTCATCAATTTTTAAGATACTTTTGATGGTATATTATGATTGTACTAATTAACTTTGGAAAATCGTAGGATATACTAAAGCAAGCCATGGAAGACAAGTTAAGTTCCGCTGCTGAGCTTCCATATTTCGAAGGGGATTTCTGGCCAAACGTCCTAGAAGAGAGTATTAAAGAATTAGACCAGGAGGAAGAAGAAAAAAGAAAACAGGCTGAAGCGGCTGAAGCTGCTGCTAGCGTAAGTTCTTGGTTTCTCTTTTTGATCGTTTATTTTAGTGCCGTTTTAATTTTAGTGTTAAAGAATTACTCAAATTCCATTTTCGCAAATATAGGTGTATTCTTTGTCGGACGATGCTGGAGAAGGAGGCTCAGATGGTAAAAAGAAGGGACAGAAGAAGGCGAAAAAATCAAACAAATCAAAAGCCAATCAGAGGAAAAATAGTAAAAAGTCAAACACTCCTCAAACTGGCAATGATTTGTCAGCTAAAATTTTTGCTACTATGGAAAAGCACAAAGAAGTGTTCTTCGTTATTAGACTTCATTCTGCACAAAGTGCCGCGAGTTTAGCTGTAAGTAGTCCTGTATGATTCAAAGCTGTTAAAATACTTTTAAATTGTTGTTGTCTTGTCTTCAATGTTTTGTTTTTATTTTGCAGCCCATTCAAGATCCCGATCCTTTTATTAACTGTGATCTAATGGATGGCAGAGATGCGTTTTTGACAATGGCTAGAGAGAAGCACTATGAATTCTCATCACTTAGAAGGGCTAAATATTCTAGTATGGCTATGCTGTACGAGTTACACAATCAAGGTCAAGACAAGTAAGTATGAAGTTTTTGAAAACTTTTTTGCCGTAGTGATTTGGTGTTGAAAAGAAAATTTTCACAAATTAATATTTCTTTTCTTGATTTTGAAGATGTGACACTATGAACTAAACTAAATTTCTTGTTTTAGGTTTGTTTACACATGTAATAACTGCAAAAGCCATGTGGAAACGCGATATCATTGCACCCAATGCGAAGACTTCGATCTATGCGTTCAGTGTTATGATAAGGAAGGCCATCCGCATAAAATGGAGAAATTGGGATTCGATCTCGACGACGGATCGCCTGTCGAAGGTCAAAAGGCGAATCCACAAGAAGCGAGAAAGTTGTCTATACAAAGGTGCATACACTCCTTGGTTCACGCATGTCAATGTCGGGATGCCAACTGTAGGTTGCCAAGCTGTCAGAAGATGAAAAGGGTTACGCAACACACGAAAGTTTGCAAGAGGAAAACGAACGGTGGATGTCCTATTTGCAAGCAACTTATTGCTCTTTGTTGTTATCATGCTAAGCACTGTCCTGTAAGTATTCCGATTAGTGAACTGTACCTTTCTTATTTGATTAGAAGCTTATAGATATCTTCTAAATGGGTTAATTTTTATTTTTCTCTTCAGGAACAAAAATGCCCAGTACCTTTTTGCCTAAATATAAAGCACAAATTGAAACAACAGCAGCTGCAGCATAGGTTGCAGCAGGCTCAATTATTGAGGAGAAGAATGGCTGTGATGAATACTAGAGCGAAACCTACGTCTACCCCTTCTTCCCAGGCTGTAAGTGTGCAAACTTAATTAATCAAATTTAATCGAAAAAGATTTAAACATCAAATTGTTTTGTTTTTGGTTTTTGTAATTAATTGTAATTTGTAATTAAAGGTGAGTCCAGTTAGTGGACAAAACGTAATGCTGCCAATGCAATCTCCTCATCAAGGGATTGGTTTAAAACCTGGAGCACAAACGCCGCCGCCTAATGTACTTCAAGTGGTTAAACAAGTTCAAGCCGAAGCTGCGCGGCAACAAGCACCACACGGAAACTATGGGAAAGTGAATCCACCTCAGAATGTAATGCCACCGCCAATACAACAACGCTTAGGAAACATGGGTCAACATTTACTTCCGATGGATCAGTGGACGCCGAGATTTCCCAATAATTCACAACAACAACCGCAAGGCAATATTGGTCCAGGAATCAGGCAGCCCGGGCAGCAAGTAATGGCTCAACAACAAGTCGTACCGGTATGAAATCGTTTACTCAAATTTTGATTGTAAATTGGTAAAGTAGTTTGTTAATACGATAAATTAAAATTATTAGCAGCAACAAGTACAGCCTCAACAACCTCAATCCCAGCAACAACAGCCTCCCCCACCGCCACCTCAACAGCAACAAATGATGGTTGGACCTCGTCCCGGAAATAATCCAGGAATGCCTCCCGGTCCACAACAAGTTCAGGTCACAAGTGCAGCGAGCATGCCGAAACAAGCGCTACAGCAGCTTTTACAAACTTTGAAGTCACCAAATACGCCTGATCAACAGCAGCAAATCCTACAGGTTGGTCTTAGTTTATCCTTCTAACAACGGGTTAAGATAATTTGTGTGATTTAATAAAAATAAATAATTTTGTTTTAGATTTTGAAAAGCAATCCACAGTTAATGGCAGCTTTTATAAAACAGAGGCAAACATACCAACACCAAATGCAACAAGGACAGAATCCACAAGGGCCAATGACAAACGCACAGGTGCGGAATTTTTTATAGAAATCTTAATTTCAGGTTTAGAGCCGAAAATCCTAATAAAACCTTTTTTGTCCAAATTTTCAAATCCTGTTTGTTCATTAAAAACTCTTCCCAAGTGCCTCACGAGAAATTTTGTAGTAAAAAAAAATGTTTTGATAGAAATTCTGAACCTTTTGGAAGATTTTTCTGTTTCATTCTGAAACTTCCATCTGCTTTGTCGTGATTGGTTTTGAAGAGATCAGTTTTTGTGAAGAGTGTCTTAGATTTAGACAAATTAAATTTTAGATGTCTTAGCGTCGTTTCAGTGCAAACAGTAAAGAAGGTGTTTAGATTTTGAACCCAACCAGTTGTTGGCCGGTGCAAGTAATCGCGTTTTAAAAAATTAATAAAATTTACAGTCTAGGCAATACGCTTGTGAAATTGTTTTGCGATTATTTGCAGCTGCACGTGAACAGCAACGTTGATAAACAGAAATCCAGTATAATGCTACAAAATTTAAAATATTATTCCAGAATGTATCCAACCATCTATCCTGATAATCCTTCATTCTACCTTTTCTCACCTTGTTAATCCTTTACTAGTAAGTATGTTACCTTCAGATTGGTCTTAAGTAGGAACGACGGATTATTTTACTTGGCTCGGGGGTTGGGGGTTAAATTTTTAAATCAGTGCTGAGTATTCTTTGAAAGCATCCTTATATAAAGTGGTGGGTGTTGTGATTCTTATGCTTTATTCCCTTTGCTTAAATTGTTTGTTGCCTTGCCTAGAAATGAGATTTTGTAAGTGCTAGAGCGATGTAGACAAGTGACTGTGTAGACTGTTTTATTTATAAGAAAATTTAACCTTTCGACACAAATGGAACCATTTTTAGGTGATATTTATGATAATAATATTAATTTTGCTTATGTTTATCCGTTTTTAGGGTCCTTCTTGTTCTAATCAAGGCAGTCCTGCTATGAACAATCCACAACTTCAGCATATGCTGAGCCAGCAACAACAACAACAACACCAGAATAGATTACAAATGCAAATGCAAATACCTGGTCAGCAGATGACTCCTCAGAACCCTCAACAACAGCAGCAAGGACCTCAGCAGGCTCATTGGTGAGTATATATATACGCTCATTATGAGGTTATAAAGAAATTTTGTTTTTGAGAAAACGACTAATGGGTCTTAATTTTCTCAGGTATAAGCAACAATTATTAGCAATGACTCAAAGGCAACAGCAGCAGCAGCAGCAGCAACAGTTTCAGCAACCGCCCGGCTATCCGCAAAGGTTACCGGGCATGAGGCCTCAAATGAATTACGGCGGACCAGGGTATAAACCGACTCCGCCTCCTGTTCCGTCCCCGCAAAATGTCATGGGACCTCCGGGCACGAATCTGGTTCAACAGCAGTTGATGTCGGTGAGGTCTCCTCCTCCGATTCGATCGCCGCAACCGAATCCGAGCCCGCGACCCGTTCCGTCGCCGCGAAATCAACCAGTTCCGTCTCCGCACCACGGTCCAATATCCTCGCCACACCACGAGCTGGGCGGAGAAATGCTCGGACTCACGCAGCTCACAGGGGGTCAGCCTCATCATAATTCCGGTGGCCCTCCTTCGAATCCCCCGTCGCAAGAAAACGCGGACGTGACTCCCATGACCCCTCAGGACCAGTTATCAAAGTTCGTTGAACAATTATAGTAGTGGATACAGGAATGGATATAAATATTGTTGATGTACAAGACAGCTCTATTAATTGTTGACGAAAAAACGGGAAAAAGAATTTTTCTTGAGAAAAATTTAAAAAGTAAAATTGAAAAAAAAAATTAGTGTATATTCAGAAAGCAGTGTTCAAACTTTTTATACTCATTGACGAAATAGGATTGTTAATAAACAATAATAATAATAATAATAATAAATGATAACAATTTAAAGTAATTAAGGACGGTGTTTATAACAAAAGAAACGGATAAATAAAAGTAATAAATAAAAATACTGTATGTAAATATAAATAATAAAAACAAAAGAAACTGTAGCTCCGGTGTTAAATTACTCATCTTGTTAAGAAAGAAAACTTTCAAAAAAAATTTTTTCAATGATTGCAAAAAAAAACATTCTTGGATTGTCTTCTTTCATTTAAGACAATCATCCTTTTTTTTATTGTATATAATGTTTGTATATATCGTTGTTTAAACTGTTGTAAAATGGTGTAATAAATACGGATGAGCGACACGAAGTGATGAACACGTTTAATGGATACAAACAAAAACTTTCACTCTCCGCGAAAGTTATGAAGAGAAAAAGACTTGGAAGTTTTTTTCCTCCCTCCCCCAGAAGAAAAAAGTTCTGTGTGAATTTACTAATTTTCAGTGTTTTCCTTTATATATATATATATACATATATATTTTTTTTCCTTTTAATAATAACTTTGAATCGGAATTTACTTTTTCCTATTTTAAAAGTGTAAATTTAAAAAACAAGAAATGAAAAGTGTATGAAACTCGTGGAGACGGAGATGAGATGAAATGAAATGGAAAATATTACAGTAATAGTTTTTATTTTGAAAAAAACTCAAAAAATTTCGGTTATACAAAAATAATAAAAACAAAATTTGAAAAACGAAAAAAATATATAAAATTGAAAATAAACTGTAATTATTTAGTGAAAGTCAATTTGTAGAAATATTATGTATAGAAGTCAGAAAAAGAAGAAATTGATTTAAAAAGAAAATAAAAACGACGGATCACGTGTTTTTTTGTCGTATGAAGAAACAGTGACCGGGAAAAATAAATTTGTAAACGAAAAGAAAAAAAAATGTTTTGTACAAAATCAAATATAAGATATATCAATAATTATTGACAAATAAGTTACGATTCAGTTTTTATGCATTAATTTATTGAAAAAATGCACTTTGAAGCGTTTAAATATTATTTTAATTTTTTTTAAATAAATACTTGACAAAAATTAATTCGTGGAAGTTTTTGTTTTAATTAATTGTATCTAGTTTGTGTGATTGTTGCGAATTTTTGTTAGCCTTTCATCAAATATGGCGGAGTTTGATAAGAAGGCGGTGGTCGAGGAGGTAGGTATGTGAGGGGTTGGATTCGGACGAAGTTTCGATGTTGTTTAAACAAGTTTTGGGTGTTAAGATCTGTTACTTTTCAGTGTTGTTTTATGTGTAATGGTTTTACATCAACTTTTAATTAAGTGTTTCGGCCTTAAACAGTTTTTACTGTTCGAATCTTGGTAATTTGGTCTGTTTCAAAAAAGGGGTGAAAACTTTGAACTGGCACGATCGTTTATTTACTCTATGGAAAATTAATCATTTTCGTGACAAACCTGTTAACACGTGTATACCATGAAAGGAACCTCAAAACGAGTTAAACCAATTACTATGATTTATAAAGTAGTTCGCAGGTGGGCAGTCTTTTTAGATGGTGGGCCAATTTTCAAAAAGATATTTTTAAACGACCTGCAAAGTCACATGTTTCGTATCGGAGTATGTAGCTTAAAATAACATTTTTAATCAAATAGTATGTATTATCAAAAATCAGTATAAAATAACACTACCTTTTAGTGCTTTATTTGCATGCTATAACATCGGAAAATCAAAAATTGACAGTTATTATTGAAACTCAAGTTGTACAGAGAATAATTTTTTACTATTGTCACAAGAATAATAAAATTTTGAATGTTGGGAGTTGAGTTGGGGAGGTATTGTGATCCTTAAAAGGTTTGCAAATTTTCGTAAAATTCATTGTTTGGCCAGCACCAAACCCCGGTTACTTTCAGTTTTTTTACTTAGTAAAATTATTCCTGGCTGTCCTATTTTCAGGACAGTCAAAAACTACCAAAAGAAACAACAAAAGTCATATTAGGTCAAATTGGGTCAGTTAGAAAATGGCGCCAAAACTCGGTTAACGGTTCTTCAAATCCAGTGCCCTAAACTAGCCTCGAGTAATTATCCCGTTAATATCAGGAATCCGTAACATGACCTCTAGCATATCCAGATATTTGTATTTATATTATGTCATGATATAATCACACCCTTTAATCGGGAAAAAAACTTCTTTTTAGTTTTTCAATTCAATTGTTAAACGTTTTCTTCGAATAATATTAGTAAGACACGTTAAGAAACCATAGAGTTGATTTTTACTTTTGAAAGTTGGTTGCACTGTGTTTACAAAACTATTCATTTAGCAGGTGCATTATGTGTTTACTCGGTTGACTTTTTTTTTATCTTGAAAAGTTCTTCAAATGCTTCATAAATGTTTTTTCTTATAACGAAATGTTTTGACATATCATTTACATCAAATCAAAAGTATCTTAGGGTAATATGGGAAAGTGTTCCGCCCGACACTTTGTCCTAACTGTTTGCACTTTGCAACTTGTTAGTATTACTAATCAAAGTTTTTGTTCGAAAAATGAATTCTTCGAATTTGGGATGATTCTTATCTGTTTGCTTAACATTTTTTTTTTTAGATTGTAGTAGTAGAATGTCAGGTGTTCGATTTTATGGGATTTATGTATGGACCAATTTTAGCAAATTTTTTCCACATAATATTTATTATTCTTGGATTTTTTTGGAGCATTCCAATATAGTACAAATTATATACTTTCAGTGAGTACAAAACAGTTTATTTAGATTCATATTAATTTGATTTACTGTAATTCAGTATATCAGACATAAACATACAGTAATTGGGATTTTTATATCTCAGGTTTTGTTAAAGGTATGTTACACTAAATTCATTCTCATTTTGTTTCAGTATTCTTTGTGGAATATATTCTGGATTGGATGGACAGTATTTGTTATATGTTTCTATTTAGACACAGGAATATTAGATAAGGTAATATAAATGATACTTACATAACTGTGAATCAAGTTTTGAAGCATTAGAAATCGTTTAAATCTGAACTTTCTTAAACTTGCAACCTAATGAGCTGGACTAATATATGTGAATTCTTATTATTACAGAATAGTGATGTATTAAATTTAGGAACAGGGAGCAGAAGCTGGTGGGAAATTCATGGCTATGGCTGTATTGCCGATTTCACAACAGTTATTAATGGTTCTAGTCTAGAACAAGATCCAGACCCATCTCGTCCTCCAAAACCAACCAAAGTTGAAGGATGTTTAATTGAATATCAGTATGTAGAAGTCATTCAAGCTTCAATGCAGTGTTTATTGAGTGTAAGTAAAATTGATAAGTGAAAATGAAATGATCTGTTTAATAACATTTCAAATATTCTTGATAGCATCAGTCAAGCAATTAAGGTTTCTGATTGGTTTTATCTTATTTCAGATTTTAGCAGTTGTGGGTGGAATGTATATGACTAAAATATACATTGAGGAAGATGACAGTTGTAAGTTTTTTGTGTTATTCTTTATTTACGAGCAACTTTTAAAATTAACACTGGTGTATATTATTTATTATAAGAACAACTGGGGTCTCTCAAGTAATGTAACTTCACTGTGTTGCTCAAATTTGAGATTTAACCTGCAACACCACTTTGCTTTTTCTTTGAAAATTAAGTGCATATATCATTCACTCACTAACAATGGGGTTTGCATGCTGTCATTTAATTTTACTCAACATTCGAAGGAATGTATTTGAAAACAGCTCCAGCAATGGGGTTTTGATAAAATTTATTTATCACCACTGAAATAGTTGTGTTATGTCAGTAAATATTAACTTCTTAAATTTTATAAACGAACCTCTAAAGATCTGTCATTTTCAAAGACAGTTCTCATTTATGTTGAAGTCAAATTAATTTTATTTGGGATTTAGCTTGTACATAGATATTCCTTCACAAGTATGTCTATTTCAACTAAAACATTTTCCTTTATAATGATTACAGTTGATTTTATTGGGGGATTTGATCCACAAAATGTTTGGTAAGTCAACCGAGCTAAAGGATCAACAAGTTTTGTGTTTGCATCATGGCCTGTTGCATGAAATGCTCGTAATGCATAGTCATATTAGGGGGAGGTGGGAAGGGGGGTGGAAGAAACCACGAGGACAAAAGTCACTTCCTTTGTAAAGTTATAGTGAGTGTTTTGAAATGTAAAACTTTGGATAGAATCTTTAATGAATATATTTTATTTTTCAGTGTTGTTTTTTTGGAATAATTCAAAATCGCTCCGACAAATCGAATTGCACCCCATTTACGTTTCCAGTGAATTTAGAAAGTGGAAATTTCCCAGGTTTAAAAAGAATCGGGTTCGCTTTAATATAAACAAAAATGATAAAACAAAGAATCACGGGAACGAAAGGAATCGGAACGACGGTTATGTTAAATTTAAAAGAAATACTTTCACAAGTTTAGAGGAGTATATGAAGGAGGGAAAAGTTGGGACTTGTGTGTAGTTACCCCTATTCATAGATGCAGTTTTTATTTCAATGCTATTTTAAAGATGTTCCCGAAAAACAAAGCAGACAGGAGTAGTTCAAGTTAATAAAAATTAGCCAAATCTGAGGAGAATAAATTTTGACATAAGTTCATCTGTTTAATGATGACAGGTTTCAAATAAGATAATTTTTGATCTTTTTGGTGCTTTTTATACTTCTCGGTTTGTTTTTGTTTATATTTTAATTCAGTCAGAAAAGTTTTATTTATCTAAATAAATTTTAAAATTTTGTTTTTGTTTTATTTAATTAGTTTTAAGTTGTAATTTTTGAAGTTTTCGAAAAATTCCTGTAATCATGTCTCATCTTAATTATGCTGGCATGAGATGTATATATCTGTGTATATATTTATGTCTAATTGTGAGTTAGAGATTTTTGTGGTTAAGAAATATGGGTTAGTGTTAGTAATTTTATTGTGTTGGCTTTTGCATCACTCTCAGACCTTTCTCTCAAATTCAAAACTTCAGGCAGCATAGTCGTTGAGAGTTTGATCTCAAGTTGGAGTCGAAATCATTTGCACACTTGGAGACTTATTTCAACAGTGACTTCTAATTCAACCAAACTAAAGATGCCTGATTGGTGTTAAAGCCAACAAAATTACTAAAATTATATTGTATTGTAAGAAAACATCAAAGGAAGTGTAGTTATTTAAAAGTTAAGGGTTGGTAAGGGGATGAAATAGGATGGGATTATTCATCTCAAGCTCGACAGCAAAACAAAGAAATATTTTTTCTGCTTGATGCACGTTCTAATATTTTAAATTATTAATAATAAAAAGTTGTTTTTATTAATAACATTTCTGGGTGAGTAGTCATATTATTTCTGTATATTTACTTTGCATGCGAATTATTATCATCATTCATTATGACTAACTAAATTTATTTTACATTTAGCCGGTAAAATGCTTTGTTAACGTAGAGATTTGGGCTTTCTTCACATGCACGACTTTTTCTCAGGGCTTTTAATTTTAGGTAGGTAGGTTCGTCTACTAAATGAACCATTTTAAAATGATTTTTGGTTTATGTATCGATGTCGAGTTACTGTATATTTTGGCTTGTAAGATGATGGTTGAAAAAAGTTCAGGGATCGTCTTATACGCTGAAGCATACTGTAATTTTGTTTTTGTATATTGTTATGTATTTGTTGAGGCTATTAATTAATAGTTGTGATAATTTGTAATTGAAAATTAATTCAAATCATAAATTTATTAATGTTTTATATTTTCTAATCAAGCTCAAAGTAAAGATGCTCAGGGACCACCTCTCCGTCCTCCTAATTACACTTATCAAACTTCACGAGGACATCTGGATCAGTATCAGCAACAGATTAGGGCCAATGGTAAGTTTTTGGAAAAATTTTTGTTTGAGGTCAGAAGCTTTGGTGTAAGTTGGTGGTTTTTGTTCAAGTTTTTTGGTGACATTTCTGTAAGTCTTTTTGTGAAGAGCCTTCAAATGAGTGAATCAGTATCCTGTAGTTATTTCTTTAATGAAATGTTTGGAGAGTTTATAATCTAATTTATGACTTTTTTGTTCTTAAATTATTTTAGGATTTGGACCGAGGTCGGTCTCACCTAGGCCAATGACTCCCAGAAGAGTCAAGCGAAGAAGTATTCTTGCCAGAGATACAATGAATCGAAGTAGCCTTACACATAGAAGACAAGGAAGTTCTAGATCAAGGTAGGTAGTGATTAGACTTTCTGACTGAGGTTGAGAAATCAAAACGATATCTCACAGGTTGTTTCTTAGGTCCTCCCAAAGGCGACCGAGATCCCACCAAAATCCGGTGACCAAGTTGATCGAACAACAAAACAGGTTTTTAGACTCTTCAGTCACTTCTACTTCCTTCAATACTTCGACTCCTTTAAATTCACCAAATCTTTTAGCTGGTCGAGACGAAGCTAAGGATTTCGATTCATCGACAAGGTTTAAATCCGGATTGAACAACCCTGTTTTTCAACAGAGCAGCAATTCATCACTTAATCAATCTGGTGAGCACTAATTCAAGTTTTATTTTCATTCTCAAATTAACACTAACGTCCGCTGGCCCCACTGTGGGATCATAAAAACGGTATCCGTTGATCGCTGGAGACCCCACGGTGGTGCCATGAAATATTCCACAAACACTATTGGCTGAGCGCCGGTGACGTCACATTCGGGAATTCGTGCGCATGCGTCGCTGGCGATCTTATACTTATTTACACATGTGGACGATTACCACTGAAGTTCATATGTTGTGAATTTAAAATATTGGTGCTCAGGCAGCACGAGTCAGTTCCAACGGCACCGACACGAAAAATTTACATCAGACCTCCGGACGTCATAGTGTTAATATCCTCAGACTTAATATCGGTCATCTTATTCCAGGAGCTGACGAGATCTACAGGCCCAACAGTGCTCGGTCTAGCTACTCAAACTATCATGCTAGCAGACCCGTTAGCTATCTTCACAACAACGAATATTTTTCTAATCAAGCTGTTGCTCAAGTACCAATCAGTACAAATCGGAATAAGGGACCACAACGAAGCGATGAAACACAAAATAATCTTCATCCAAACAAAAGCACTGCCACGTTAAAGTCTTTCTCTCAGAAGAATTTTAACTTTTTAGGATTTAACTTAAAAAATAATAATATCAATAGTAATAACAATAACAATAATTGTAGCAATAATTTTAATAATTATACTATAAATACGAATTCTGTGAGGAATGACGAGAGCGTTAGAAATTCTAAAAGGTTCAGAGCTGATCTGACTAGAAGCACAGATAGGACGAGTAATTCCTTCTTTAGTCAAGGGCCTCCTGCTTATAGAGAAGGCGGTGGATTAGACTCTGAAACTGTTATATAGACTAGTCAACCTTTTTTCTCTAGGTTGAGACGTATATTTTGATTGTATTTTATGATGAAAACTTTTTTTTAGATATTTTAGAACGATAATTTATTGTGGTAATATATTTGTGGAAATATTTTTGTAAGTTTGGTTGTAGTGATTAACAGACCTCGTTGCAAAGTTGGTAATATCGATTGACAATGTATAATACGACTTTGTATTAAAAAATTCCAATTTCTCCGATTAAATGCTGTTGTTTACAGTTTTTGAATCATGTTCGAATATTAAATTTACTAGGAATGGTGACATCGTAACTAATACACTTATGTCAGCATGGAATGGAGCCAATTTGACTCATGCCACAAATTAAAAGCTGACCCAAACGTAAAGTTCATTAGAGTAGAGATTTGTGTTTACATATAATTAGTAGATAACTGAAAATCAGCATTTGTATGTAGTTTTAAGGAAGTGAGGATGATTTAACACAAGGAGGATCGCTTAACACTTAAAAAATCAGTTTGACCCAGAAGCCAGTCGACTCTGTTCGACTCGACCTCTCATCAACGGATTCAGTTGAGCTCGTTTACTGCATAAAGATTCCGATTCGGTTGGTAATCATTCGGCGGGCAGTCACTTTCCTCTCATTTTGAAAAATAATATTTAAATGTTATGTGGCAATGCGATAAACGTTTAAACGAGTCAAATTGGCTCAGTTTGTAAATCTAGTGTTAAATCAAGAACTCTTTTCAAATCGTTGTACTTAATTAATTTTTACCATCGATTTTGAACGACTGTAATATTTTGTGTTTAGGAGAAAAATGAAAATCAGATAAATTATTTGGGGGGGAGGTCTTTAAATATTTCCTTTACTCCTGTAAAATCTAATTGCCATGTAGTGAACGTAGAGTTGTTATAAATTTTGTAGAGACAGGTCTCGCTTTACCCGTTTTCTAACCGTTTGAGTGCTGTGTGTATTTGGTATCATCACACCATTTTTGTTAAGATGGTGTTGCTCAACAGCAGTTTGGGGTAGAATTTAAATTTTGTAATATCACAATTTAGTTACACTTTTGCCACAACCAAACGTTCCTCCACCTCTTCAGTATGAAGCCAAATCTTTTTATTTTGATTTTTGTTCGTGGTTCCTCAACTTCCGCGTAAAACGAGACCTGATTGTATTTTTAAAATTAAGAAAACCTTTGTTTTACTAATTAGATCTGAGTTGTAAGTTTGTGAGATGTATGAAATTCTTCTAAGGCCCAGTCATGTATCTATTAATTAAGGATCTACATTATGTATACATTCCAGTTTGGAACGTTCTTTGATTAGCGTAAGAAAATATTGTCTTAGAACAGTGGTCGACGAAGTGTCGCTCTTAGACTGTTTCAAAGCTCATCTGATTCCACAAACGACCACGTGCCAATTTCAGTCAAATTTCCCCCACACAATATGGGTGATATTTGACTCTGCTGACTGTTTGACCACTGTATTAGGGTATTAGAATGACTTTGTGCAATGTTTTTAGAATTAGAATCCGACCAAACGATTCCATCCTTTTTTGAGACAGGAGTTCTCTTTCAAAAATAATTTTTTGATCTCTAATAGTGTAGAGTTGATTTTATTATTTTAGTTTTACGATTTTTCTCACGGAAACGCTTTTAATTTTGTATATAGTAACGTGAAATTTAATATTTGTTTTGTGTATAAATATTATTTGGATTGTACAATAGGTAAATAAACTAATTTATGAGTAATTGATAATTTGGACGTATGTACTTGAAGCCAATATAACACCAATTGTGTTGAAAGTTTTGTTGTTTCCTTAACACCCTCTCTGTTAACACAATCCTCTCCTTCAAATATGAAACTGTAGCTTTAGTCTGTATTAAGGAAATTAACAGCAGTGTGGTGGATCCAGAAGCCAACAGAAGGAAGTAATAGTAGTAGGGCTAAGTACGGTAACATGATAGATACATAATTCACATTGCTATCTAGATAAAGTTGGCAAGTTCTTTTGGTCTTTGTTTCTATACAAAAAATGAACTTTAATCAGTCAAACGTCTACCATTTTGTTTGGTCACCTTTTGCCTCCTTTCTGGTGACTTCACTACTCCGTGCTCATAGAACTTCTGTTTCTTGTCAGCAAAGAACTCAACCAGGTGCGATTTGAGGTCACGTTACTTACTGAAATTTTTAGTACAGTTCGAAATGAGTGATACTCCGATAGTGTAAGGTTGGGGCTATAAGGGAGATGCGACATTACTTCCCAATCAAGCTCCAGTAATTTTGTGACGTCACACTGTCGTCCGCACGCACGATTTTTTGCGATCAAAAATGCCTATTTTGCAATCCATTTTAAAATTGACCTAACAATTGTAAACAAAACTACACGAAATTTGTTCCTACAGCATTCTAAAAGTGTCTACTACCAAACCTCAAAAGGAAACAAACATCAAACTATCTGTTGGTGAAAACCGAAAGAACTTTCTTGCCAGCCCAAAAGATTTGTATTCATCCGGTTGGATTAAACATGGGACAATCAAAATTGTGTTCGGTTATCAGGTGAGAAAATTCAAAAAAGGTTTCCAGAAACAAAAGTAAACAGATAATATTGTGAGTTTGATATTTAATTATTGATTTATTGATTATTTAACGCAAAAAAACTCATTTATTCCTTGGATTACATAAAAGAACTAAATTAACTAGCCAAGAGCCATTAATTGTCGTCCTTCTTATCGCCCTTCTTCTCTTCCTCTACCTTTTTCTTCTTTTCAGGATGTTTTGGCTCCTCGTCATCTTCATCGCCTTGGTTCAAGCTGGTGTTTTGCAACGCCTTCACGAATTCTTCCATGTTTCCCTGACAAATTTTTTTTTTATATTAATAAAATTGTCTGTTGAGAGAACTGTAGGAATCCCCTTACCCGGAATAGTTTCAAACACGAAATCGAGGTTTCAAGTTGGGGAGGGGAGAAAGAAAGAAATAATGTAGTCATTTAAAAAGAAAACAAATCGAAATTATGGCCAAAAATCAGAATGAATCAATCCTTAATTATTTCCTACCTCTTTGGCTGCATTCACAGCATTTTCCCCAACTTGAAACTGCTGAACGACTGGCCCTAAATGACCGGATTGTAATGCGGCGCTGAACATACTAACTGCCTACAAGAATAAATATTCCCTTCTGGTCAAGTCAACGCTTACAACTTTATTATGATGTTCCTTTTATAAGTAAATAGTTCAAACCTGTTGGAACTGAGGTGAGGTAATAGTCGATCTCAGTTGCTGCTCAGTGCTTTCATTTCCTCCTATGTTGGGTAGGTGAGGAGACAACTCCCTTATTAAACTCGGATCATTTAATACCCCAGCTATACTCTCTGAGTTCAAGGCATCTGATAAATCCACTAAAAAGAAAATTTTTATTTTTTATTTAGAATAGTTAGTCAAAGAACATAAAAAGACTTAATAAAGACAGCTGTCGAAGTGCATTGCACAATATTATGCAACTTCGAAAGAACTAGCTTATTTCATCCACATCCCTACAGGTCTTTGGTTTATGACTGATATGAAGTTGAACATCAACATAATTTATGGTTTAATAGGTTAGGGCTGTACAAAGAGCCTGAATTTCACTTACCATTTGTAGGTTGAGGCACTTGAGCATCAGGAGTTTGTGTGATATTAGACAAATATTTTTGTAAATCACTCAGCTGAATAGGCTGAGTATTGGAGGATCCCCCAGTGTTATTCTTTGCATTAGCAGAATTAGCTGCTGGTGCTGTTGTTGTTGTTCCAGTCCCAGCTGCAGTTGTAAGGGTCCTTAAAAAATGTATATTTATATTTAAATTGTTTAACAACAAAATTGATATTAATAATTAAGGGAAAATGTTTAAAAGTTAAAGCAACTTTGAAGTATTACAAAATCAAATAACTTCAAGCATCCAAAAAGGGGAACAAAAATTGAATCAATTTCACAGAAATTCTACCTCACAGATGAATCTGAATTTGTAGCTGTAGCACCAGCCACACCAGATGTTGTTGAAGAGGAATTAGTTGAATTTCTCTCCTGTCGATTCATTGTACCCAACAGACTGCTTAAACCACCCAATTGTCCAGCTGCAGCACCAGTACCAAAAGTCCCAAACAATTGCATTAACTGCTGCTGAGTCATGCTTCCAAGAAGATTTTGTAAATCTCCATCTATAAAATAGAAATCGCTTAGTTTTTTGTACTACTTCATTTACGATACAACATAAATAATTTACAATATATCTTATTACCAGGTGTGGTTCCACCACTTCGACTTGAACCTGAAGCTGGAAGGTTATTAAGCACATCATTTATTTTCTTACAGTTTTCTTCATCCTTATCAGTTTTTGGTTCTTGGAGCCAGAAAAAAAATTTCCTGCTAGACGATTTAAATTTGAGTACATACACTCTCCCTGTGGTGCACTGTTCGACTCTTTTAAACTCACAATCATCAGGAAATATAATCAGATCCTACAAACAAATATGGGTGGGTGTTAAAAATTAGTAAAACTCAAACTTGAGTTGATTTGATATTGATCTACGTATTGAATTTGTGAAAAAAGGAAATCACGCGACAGATTCGTGGGTGCTTACCGCCTTTTTTATATCATATAACTATGACGGTAAGAAAAATTATTCGGTTTCGGGAAAGTGAGTTTTCCAATTTTTGTTTAAAGAAACACATAATCAGTCTACTCACGTCTTCAACGGTTCCAGAAGTTCGGTCTTTCCAACAAAAATGCATCAAAGAATCGTCAGACTGATACACATATAGTAAACCTTTACGTTTATCTGGATGCACCATTTTCCCTTTCATATTCATTTTTCCAGCTTTAAATTCGACCAAATTTTTGTTCTGACTTCTTGCGGCGGTGTTACCGAAAAGCGCTCCTGAGCTAGGCATTTTCCCGAATAATTATAATTATCTATAAACAAAAACGGATTTGATGACTTGCTTCTAAAAAACAGAAAACTGTTGACTTTTAGTCGACAATTTTAACAAAATGGCGACAACGTTTCCACGGTACTTTCGGCGAAATTTAACGCTGTTTCATTCTCTATGCTTCTTTCGACGCGCGAGTGCTACTCTATGCTTAACGTTTTTTCGTTTTCTTTTTGTAGTTTGTTTTACTACGTTGTTTCACTTCCTTAATTTTACGACTTATACTCCATTTTTGTATTAATTATCGCTTATTAGTATTTGTAAGGCCTGATTTTTAATAATTGTAACTCCGCATTGCTCCACTTCAGTTTTGTGTTGTTGGAAACTTTCCCGCCAAATAAATTGCTTTTATTTCGTCAGACCTGAATTATTCTGAGTAATATTCTGTGTCACGTCTGGTTGATTCCTCAACGTCGTAAAATCAAATAAATAATTATTTGAGAAGGAGAAAAAATTTAGAGTCGTATTTTGATAAAAAATTATATATTTTAATTGTCAACTTCCTTCACTAATTTTCAAATCTGTGACAGTTTGAACGAAACCTAGAAAACTTTCTTGACAATTCATTTAAATTACTTTTTACTGTCATTAACTTTAAGGTCATACACCACTTATGATTAACAGGTGCTAAGATACTAAATAATGTAGGGCACTACAGAGATAAATTTCTTATGCCCTAATGGATTCTAAAAACAAAAGAACATTAAAGTTTTATTTAATTTTTGGGAGGTGTCTTCCTAAAGCCAACCATGCGAACCGCTTACTGGTTGAACTCCAGGCAAGTTAGGCAATGTTGCAGAGCCGTTTCTAGATTTAAAAGGTCCTTGTTCACCCGTCGAAGAATTCGGATTTTGTGAAGCTGTTTCCTTTGAATCTTTTTCATCCGGATTCACTGTGCTGATCGTTTCAGTTTTATTGCCACTATAACTCGCGTTCGCACTCGACGGATTGGTGCTTTCATCGGACTCAACCGTGCTTTCTTTCTTCAATGTTTCACCCGGGAAATGTTCAAACGTAACCGTCGGAATAGGGTCCAAATTTCTTGCAGGCACTGAACTAGCTCTTTTTAACAGTTTTTTACTTTTCGTTTCACTCGTCAGCGAATAACCCCCCGAAATAGTGACCAGATCAGAAGTTTTCTCATCACTTTTGTGAATGTTTTTGGTTCTCGAAGCGGAAAACTTTTTCCGTTTTCGACGCAGTGCAGCCAGCGCACCGGATCCCAGACCAAAACTTGAGAGTCCCGATTGAAGGCTGGAGAGTCCACTTCCTAGTGCATCCACCAAACTTGGATTCGAATCAGATTGAGACTCAATTGGATTCTCGTCACTCCCAGGACTGTTTGAATGTCCTCCAGGGTTTGAGTTGCAGACAGAATCCTCTGAGCGACTTCTGTTGATCAGTTTACCTACTTTTCCTGATTTCGCCGCTTCCATGAGTGTGCCCCACCTTCGTTTATGACTAGAGCTTCTCTTGGAAATGCTGAATTTTGGTGTTAATTTCGAAAAAGATTTATGACTAGACGTAGGAGTTCCCAGACTAGTTGACTGAAGGTACGGCGGAATAGAAGGTTGCGGTCCTGGTAGTGTCATTGATAGTGTACCAGATTTTTTTGGTAAGGTGTGGGAACCACCTAAAATTCCTAAACATAAAGTTTACACCATAATAAATCCCTATACTATAATTTTTCAGGTGCGAAAAAAAGAAACCTGACGAAGGGAGAGAAACCTCACCTGATATTGTTGACCCAAATAAATCTTGATGTTGAGGTACTTCCGGTTCCGCTTGTAAGCTTGCTATAAATTCGGCAACAGGAGCTAAGGGTACACCTGGAGCAGGCGTCGGTGCTATGTTGAAACCTTTCATCAATCTTCTTTCCTTTTGTCGATTTTTCTTCCCACCCGACCCTATTCCCATCGACATTATTATACCACCAAGTAAGTAAAACAGGGAAAAAAAGTTTAACTTACAAGTTTCAATTTATTTTATTTTACCTGCACCCATTCCAGAAGCCGTGCTTGTGTTCATTCCAGAATTTTTTAATATTTCAATGAGTTCGCATCTAAATGCTGATATATCTTGTTTAATTTCGTTCACGTCGTCTTCAGTAACCCCTTGAGACTCTGCCTTTCGTTGCTCCACTGTTACATATCTTCTCACCAAGTTTCTCATGATGCTCTGAGAAAAGTAAATTATTCAGTAAAGGAAATAAATGGCTCAGCCTTTCTAAGGTTTTAGTTGTGTTAGTATCTCAACCAAAAATTCTTCTACTTAGTTGGCTTCTGGACTTGTTTTTTATAGTTATATCAATTCCCTGACTGAAATGTGACTCAACTTTAATACTTAAATCCTTTCTTGGTGTTTAAATTGTTCTGAAAACCATTTTACACCAATTTCAAACCAAAAACTGTAATCTTCTCATCTGAGACACATTCCAACTGATAACTATCATTATAAAGAAGTGAATTCACAAAATGCTTTTTAGAAAATCACTGGAAAGTTTTCTAATTTATCTGTAAGAACTCAACCTACTTCTATCTCTAATTAACAGAAAATTCAAAACCCATCTATTCAACGTCAGACTTTTTATTTTATTTGTGCTTAATACCCAAAGAGAGGAAATAAGGTTACCCAAATAGATAAACACAAAAGACAACAGATTCATTTAAAACTTCAACTCTTACCTAGTTATGTTTAAAAATGTTTTAACACAAATTTTCATGTATGGGACTTAAAATTTGTTAATTTAAACAGAATCACTGCAGTCATGTTCGCTACATCTAATTAATCAAAGTTAAAAGACCTATTTCTGAGTAATTACTCAGTTTTCAAAGTGCACAAAGGAAGCGTAAGGATTTTGTGGTAAGTATGAAATTAGTAAGATCATTTAATTAACAAAAACATTTTTGTGATTTTAAGCAAGCAGCAGTGATAATTATATAATTAACAGCAGCATCAAACACATTATATGACTATTGCCTTTGTTTTTCTTTTGACAGTACTCCCCAAATATTGTGAGAAGCTTTCTACTCCTACTCTAAGGTAAACACAAACTGAAACAGGTTTCTAGAATACTAGAAAACAGTGCTGCCACCACTGAGTAATCGAAACCGGACATTAAAAAAAAGCTTTTTTGCTTCGTATACATTTTATTAGTTATAAAAATATATAGAAACGTAAAAAGAAGTTATGTTTTGGGTTTTTAAATTTATTTATTATTTAACTTTAATAATAAAAATAATTAAAAATAATAAACCGCTCCTGGTGGTCAGTTTTGGAACTAATACCGCCATTTTATAAACCTGAAATTTAAAATTTTGTCTTGAAAGCGGTGGAAATTAATTTTTCTCATTGAAATTTCTTTTTTATGTAAAATTTTCAATTTCGAAAGAAACCAAACAAATTAATCGATTATCTGGCCTGTATTTCGATAACTGGTTGAGTGGCAACACCTCTGCAGAATATTAAAAAGGAGGTTAGTGGTTAAAATTTATTCAAACTCGTTCCACGTCGGTAAAGGAAACGATATAAAAAGAAAAAAAAATCATAAATTTTGTCTTTAATTTTGAACTGGTTGTGAGTAATTTTATTTTAACAAAAGCGGTGGAAACAAGCAACATATTAAAGACATAACTCAGTCAAAAAAATAAATAAATAAGTTAATAAATAAACAAACGACAAATTCAATAAATACTACCTGATAACGAAAGTCGCGTTCGCTTGCTCTTTTCACTTTCCGCTAATTGACAAAAAGAGACAAAAGCCATGTCAGAAATATACAAAGGCCTAATATATCGTTATAATTTATTTTTTTCAGTGTTCGTGACGAAACATTTCAGTTGAAATATTGTTAAAGTTTTTTTTTCCCCGTCCAGGCTCTTTTGTCAGACTCCTTTTTAACAAAAGCTTTTCAACAACTTTGTTAAAAAATTTATATCTTCCGATTTGATTATTTTGAATTTGATTTAGATGTAAAATAAGAATTTAATAAAAGGCTGCCATCGGATACGAGTATGCGAATTTTTAAGAAATACAAAACGCCATCAAATAAAAAGCCTTATTTTTACAGCATAAATAAATCAAAGATACGAGTTATAACAGGCTGACTAAAGATGCGTTCGTTTTAAGTAAAAAGAAGAAGGGACTTCAATAACTCACACTTGACGTATTTTCTCGGATTCATCCCTTTTTTCTCCTATCAAAGGAAAGTTGTGAAGAAGTGTTAATGCTTGAACTGACAAAAACTGTTTTTGCCAACGGATTTGGGAATGTGATGAGAGAAAAACGATAAAAACTTTTAAAATCCACAAACTGAGATTATCATTTTGCTTTTTTGATTTTCTTCTCTCTCTCAAGTTCAAAGTTTGAGTTAAAAAGGACAAAATCGAGGTTAACGGTTTTTTCGTTCACCCCTAATCATGGAACCTTGTGTATTAGGTTGGCACCCTGTTCTCATGGCGGGACGCCATCTTGCGTCAGTCATATTTTTGCATTTTACGTATGAAGAAGTTTAAAACGGTTGTAATTTTAATTTAAAAGTGTAGTGATGCCTCAGGTAAGTTCTAAAGTTATACTTTTATATTAGTTTTACTTTTTTAATTAAACAAAACATAATCTTTTGGAAAAACACCGACGAGACTTTAAATTATAATTTGAACGCATCCCAAGACTAAAAGCAAAAACTTTTTAAAACTTGCTAAGTGAAATTCATAAATACGCACCACTCTCAAACACTAACAACAATATATACTATAAAAACAATATATATATGTGTGTGTGTAATATAAATGAAACGCGTCTAAAAATATTTCAACTGAAACAACAATTCTTTGGGGAGCCTCTTAAGAAGCAAAAATGTGTTCATTCCAAACAAATTTTTTTTTTCTTTTATTTATTCACGTATTCTTACCATGTCCGTGAGCTGTAAGACTGAAGGCTGGAAAAAATTATTTATAAAAAAGTATAGAACAACCACATTCTTTTTATCATTCTCCTTCTTCCAAAGGTAGTAGTAGAAGTACTCCGTAAACTAATTGAAAAAAAATTTCTATCTTCGAAAATCTTAATTAGTTGTTTTATAATTTTTAAAAAGAAAGAAAAACTTTACTAATTGATAAATTTCTTGATAATGGAAGGAAAATTTCTTTCCTTTTTTTTGTCAAAGTCACTTTCATCTTTAAAAGGGTCTCTGACATTAAGTACTGGACTACTTTGCATCGGTTGACTGAATTTCTTTTGTTTAGATTTTTCGATAATTTTTTTATAAAGAATAAAAAAACTTCTCGAAAGCTTTTAGAAGGCTATTTTGAGTGAGAGGAAGGGGGGGGTAATTTGAAAGGAGAAACTTGGTCCAAAACTTTAATGTCAATTATCCGACTAGGAAGTCTCTACGACAAGGCAGATGGTGAGGCTGTGAAAAAAAAGAACCTCAGACATTAGTGGCGTGCGATCTATGAAAGCTGTGGTTCCCAAAATATTAGTATTTTATAAAATACGAGTGACAAATAATTGTGCGAATTTTTTTTTTTTTTTGTTTCGGTGAAAAGACAAAACCAATGTGTGCAGCATATTCACCACATGATAACGTGAGACAGATTGTCGCGGCGGAAATACACGTGATTCATGAATTCGTGGAAGCGATGTATTGTTACATACTGTACGTGATAGCTTCCTTCCGGTTTATAGAGATTCAATTGTTTTAAAGCAACGACCATCTACGTGAATGCTGCACACCAAATATCACAAAACGCTTCCACTCGTAGATAAATTGAGTGTAGTTGGATGATATTAAGATTTTATAATATTCTGTGTAATTTTCATGTGTTATTTAATTTTGCTTTAAAACAAATCCTTAGAATCTCAACCAGCTTTCTTACCAGCAAATACTTAAAATATACAGAAATATGAAGAAGTAAACATAATCAAAACCACGACCTATTTATAAAAAGTGAAGAAACCTCTGGTTTGGATTTCAATCCGCTTTCATCTTCCCGTTGGTGTAATTTTAAAATAAATAAATAATTAATAGTTTTTGTTGCAATATAGTCAAACGCTAATACTTACCCTGATCGTTCTCATATGTTCCTTTTTGGCAGCCCTTGAATGACCACAGAGCTTTCTGTAAATCCACTGAATCAAATACCATGTGCTCTTGTACGTGGGAATGATATTGAACGGAGGTGGCACCGTTCCTCCTTCCTCAAAATAGCTGATCCATAATTTCGAACGGGCGAATTTCCATTCAACGTCTGCTCTTTCCTGTGGTAATCAATGATTAATCGATTGAAAAGGATTTGAAATGGGGAACAGAAAGTAAAAAAAGTGGAAAAGGAACTAACCGAAATAAGCTGATAGCTGTGATTCATCATTGCTATGAGAAGATTGAGCAAAACAACGATGTTGATGACACTGTAGGTTCCAAACATAAGCATCCCCCCAGAACCTGGTGAAAGTTTTTATTCCCTCAAGTTCGAAACTGTCCAGATCGATCAAACCGAAAACGGCCCAGAATAATGTTTGAATCGTTTCAAACAAGCTAAAAGACAAACATTAGATTAGTGTGTATATGGTTTTGATGTTTATCAACGGTTTTGTGAAGAGGAGGATGGAGTATTACTTGGAAAATCTTCGCCAAACAAGGCATGCCGTCCTGTCCGATGAGGGCGCACTTTTCGTTCCATTCTTGGCAATGTCAAACTCCAAAATGCATTTTTTCTTCTCCATATCGGCATAATACCACAGCAGTTGATTTAAACCGCATGAAAATGCGAAGAGAACGAGAACATAGAGGAAAAAGAATTTCATTATGTCCAAAACCATTCGACTGAGAGAAACTTGGGAGAGGACCCAAATACGGATTCACCGAAAATATGTAAACCAATTTGAGAGAACTGAAATAAGTAAAAAAAAAAATGGAATTGTTAACGATGATCCTCGCGGGAGAGGAGAAACTTCCCAAAATAGTTAAGCTAACGAACCTGAATATGTTCGCCGCTGAGAAAAGGCCCTCGGCAATGAGCATGGGATCCCACGTGTCCCAGTCTTCTCTTTGCAAATCGATGTAATGTCGGTTTTGATCCGTGCTTTCTTCGCTCATTTCTTTTTGAACCTAAACCCGATTCAAATCCATGAGTCAAAATGGCGTCTTAAAACCGGAATTTTCAAAAGTAAACAATGATTACCCTGTAATAAGCGACGACCCTTAAGGCGATTGTGGCTACGTACAAAGACATTGTGACGAAATCGATGACGTTCCACATGTCGTGGACGTATTCCTCCAGTCCGACATCCCATAATTGCTTAACTTCACTCCAGATCAACCCTTGAATGCACACATAACATAAAATACGTCCATCGATTTCGAAAAAAAGATTGTTTACAAGCCATCGAACCACTTGAAAGTCTACCTTGAGTGATATTATTTGATTTGGGATTTATTTTCGGGCTAATGGAAGTTTCAAACTCATAAGTCTCTTTAATAAGTTATTACTGGCTCTGTTTCGTGTGCCGTTTAAAACCTCATTTGAAATGGGAAAGGTAAACAAGCTGAGGACTTAGTTTCCCTCTCGGCACTGTACTCGAACTCGCCAAAATCGAACCACGAAATTGCTTCATAATCTCAAACCTATCACCAAATCACTGCCTGTCGCTATTATTTGAATTTGTTTGTCAAATTTTTTTCTGCGAAACCTTCAATCATACAACAGAGTATAAATAAATTTCGAATTAGTTATAAAACAAATTTTAAAGAGAATTGTGCAATATTTATAAAAACAACCCTTGGAAATCTACATCACTTATGAAACACTTCTTCACCAAAGTGGAAACAATATTTATGACACTGAAAACGGTTAAAGAGAAGAACACTAGAACAGAGTAAACAAGTGAAGTGATACCGAACCAAAATCAAGAGGAAACAATAAAAACTTCAAAATGACGAAAGAACGGTTGGAATATCGCAATCTCGTGGTCGGATTGAAGAACACCAATAACAAACTAAATTAAAAGCTGACAAACTTTTGTTTTCAACAATACTTAAAAGTCTAAACTGAAAATGGTGGCGAGCGGTGAAAGGAAGAAGAAAAGAGATCCAGGAAACTCAAAAAAAAGAGGGAAAGTATCCGGTTTTATCCTTTCCCCAGATGATGATGATAATCACTCGAAAGTTCAAAATTTCAAACATTTGAACGTGTTGTGGTCTGCATGAGTGTAACCATTCACCCACGGGTTCCAAATTTAGTTAATGAAAACCGGATTTGGCTACACCGCTGCAGCGAAACTGACAGAATTTCGATGTGTTAACACTTCCGTCTCAAACTAACATTGTCGAGAGAACTTTTTCAGAGAAGAAAATTCTCATAATTGAGTTTATTCCCTTTTTTTGATAGACAATTTATTGGGGATTTTATTTTATTAGACTGCCTACAATTTAAAATTAGAAAAAGAGAGCGGGGGTGAGAGAGAAAAATAAGAAAAGCAGAAAATGTGTCAGAAAGAGAACAAAAACCCTTTAGAGAAGCAATTTATTAAGATTATAAGAGTCGGCGGGAACGGAGAGAGAGAGAGAGAGTTAACTAAAAGGCTTTTAAAAGAGTTTCATGATTTGAGAAAGCCACAGCAGTACAAAATCAGTTTCCTTTCAAAAATTGGCTTCTTGCTTTTAATTACTCACCGGCCACCCAGAAAAGAATAAGCCACTCTATAATGGACGGCAAAGCCCCTCGTTTTGTTGTGACGTCCGGAGGTTTCATGTCGCTGTTGGTCAGGCCAAAAAGATCCCCAACAACGGTTTCTATCCTTTGAGATGCTAGTATGAGTAAAACTGTAACATAAAATATCATGTTTAACAGATGTCGTGTCAGTAGGTCACGTTGAGAATTTTTCAAATGAAAATCATTTCCCTTCAGTGAATAGGAATCCATTTGAGTGAATAGGAAAAACCTTTTTTTACAGGGTTTCATTTATCTGAAAGAAGATTGTGCTCTCGGGTTTCGTTTTATGCGATGGGTGGGGATTATAGAAATTTGTGGAAATTAATATTTGATGTGACAGAACTTAACTGAATAGAAGAACCCACGCTTCCTACCTTCAATAAAATCGTATAATTATAAAAATTTTTCTAGGCTTAGAATTCTAACCTAAATATATTTGCTATTCTAACAGAAACAGTAGACTTAAGTCTTATTTTACGCTATAAATGAAGACAACATAAAAATATTACCGCGATAAGTGAAAGTTAACAGCAAATCGTAATCGTGAAACACTTAGATTCAAACTTAGTTCGGAAGATTTGAGCTCACGACCATAACTCAGCTCGTTTTATTCAACACAAGCAAACACATAATATAGAAAACTATATATGAACACAATATAAATTTTAATATTTTGTTATAATCTAAAACGTTAATTCAAATGATATCGGAGTGAAGTAACTTCTCATCCCGTTTCATGGAACAATTTACAAAAATTTGTTTTCAAAGATGACGCATTTAATCATTTAATTGAAACGAAAAATAAGGTCTTCTTATATTTGGGAATTTATGTTGTCACAAAACAAGGGCTCTGTCTTAGATTTTATTGAAAAAAATTCTCTGATGAAAAAATATGATAGCGTAATGTTGGTATGGTGTTTCGGTTGGCTATTACGTCGAGTTATTGATTCGACAACATAATTTTCTCTTATCTCGCTTAAACGTTTCTCCAGCTTGAATAGACTAGACTAACGTTTGGGAGTGACAGTCGATCAAATAACTATACTGAGTATTTAAATTTTCGGAGGATTTTGATAATGTTAGTATGATTGTTATATGGGTTATTACAGGCGGGAGGTCGATGCTGTAGGTTGAAGTGTCCGACTATAAAAGTCATGATCGTGGGTCGGGACTAAAACTAAATATTGGTTATAACGCCACGGAAGATTGTTAGTTTGAGGGAAGAATTGCTTCTTACTAACTCTCCTAAACGTTACTCTTGGTTTCGAGACTGCAAGCATCTCTCAGCAAGTGTAGGGTTTTAGAAAACATCAAAACTATTCGTTTCATAAATATTGCACAATTTAATCAGGTGTTTATTCCAAAAATAATGCACACTTTAATGAATAATATATTACAGTATATTAGTTTGAGAGGCTGCTTTCATAAATAATGCACATTTACTGGATTCCAGTTGAAACCTAACAGCCATTAAGAATGCTTACAGTGTGAGTACCTGTGAGAGTTAATTCTTCTTTCAGACTAACAATTTTCCATAACCAATTTTTAGTTTAAGTTTAATTTTAGTTTTAATCCCGAACTCACGACCATAACTTTCATGGTCAGACTCTTCAACCACAACACCACAGACCTCCCAATATAACCTCACATTAACATTACCAAAATCCTTCGAAAATTTAAATACTCACTTAAGCTGAGTAGAGTTAGTCAAACTAACAATATTCAACTGCGTAACAGTCGATGTAACAATCAAATAAAATTTGTACTCACTTAAAACTTAAAAACTCACCAAAGGATAGGGCTAACTTTAAGTACACTCGAAACACATCCTGATTGTAGTTTGAATTAGTTAAACGATCAACAAAAGCCATTTTATAGAACAAAAAATTGACTCGAAGATATAAAAATCAGTCGGGGGAAGAGGAACATAAAAAAATTTATATGAACTCAAAGTTTTCATTAAAAACTTTCATCAAAGCTCCATTTTGATTCCGTATCGAGTCATAAACCGTGAGGCTATCGGAAAACAGTCCACGATTGGAATTGATCACAGATTTAACAATTTATGAAACTTCAAAAACGGATTATGTCAGATAATCGATAGATAAATACCGTAGTCGACTAAATATCCTCAGATATTTGCTTACTTGGAGTAGATGCGAATAAATAAATAAAAATAAAATAAAATAAAAAACGAAAGTGGACGAAAGGCAAATAAATTTTAATTTAATTTAGTGAGTTCGGATTGATTTAAGGGGGAATCGATCGAATTCGATAATCTGAGAAATGCAAAACAGGGCAGTTCCAGTCCTGTCGGCAACAGGAAATTTTTATTTATTTCGCCATAACCATAAACCGATGGGAAGGCATAAAATTATTAAAGTGATACTTACATAAGAATGTGAGGTAACTCGCGGAATTACAGATGAATTTGATGAAAGGTTTCCTCATGGTCTGGCCGATTTTCGAGTGAGGGGCTATTATGTAGATGAGTGAGAAGAGAGGGAAGAGAATACCGATCCGAACGATTTCCATCGCTTGAAGTATCATGTTTTTCCGGCGGAAACCCGGAAGACCCTCGTACCAAATGGACGCAAGGAGTTGCTGGACGTTGGGGTGGGCCACAAACTGTTGGAAAAGAATTTTGTGTGGTTATTACCTCGTCGAAGCCTTTTTCTACTTTCTACTTTCACCCATTTCCTTCTATTCCCGAATTTTTCCCCGGATTCTGTTCCAGGGTCCAAAATCATTATCATGAAGCCTCAAAGCCAGGATCTATAAGACCGTCGTAGTTATAGGTTTAAGTTGTTGTCCAAACTAGTCAGCTACTTGGTAAGCTTAAAGATTTTTGAAGCTGTTGGTATTGTTGTTAGTGATTTTAGAATTCTTTGGCCTTTCTTTTCGAACTTACGATTCGAAATAGATTTAGGTTCTATTTTAGGCAATAACTAAAAACTACAAAGCGTGACGTAACAGACTTTCCATTGAAAAGGTCTTCCAAAATACACTATTTATTTATAGACTATTTTCTATTCCAAACTACCAACTTTAAAAACGCGTAAAATGAGACCTGACACGGGAAAACATAATGATACTCTCTACAAACTAGTGTGCAATATTTATGAAATGAAATCCCTGCGAAAGTGTGCATTACTTATGAAAGAAGTAGGACTGCTGTCATTAAAAAAAGTAGGAATAGATTCGAGTTCTACTTCTTTCATAAGTAATGCACACTTTGAGAGGAAATTCACTTCATTGGTATTGCAAACGGCTTTCCTGATGCTCTCACAATCAAACTTCCTGCTAAGGGTCTGAGTGAGTGAGAATGAGAGCGAATTCTCTATCCTTCAAAATTTGAGCTGTGTGATAGCCGAAAGAGTAACATTACTAACGATAAGGTCAACCAACTATCGAATTCTGTCGAAAAGAAGAATGGAGGTTGGGGGGAGTTAGAAAGAGGAGGATATCAAATTCTAAAATTTATACTTCTATTAATTGGGTTTTAAGGATTGATGAGAAAAACATTTTTTATTGGATTTTATATGTTGAATCCATTTCAAACCATAAAAATGGCGATAAAAAAGAAGTCTTTAAAAGCATTATTTTAGTTTTCTCTCTCTTTTTGTTGCTGCTGCTGTTGTTGTTTTGTTTGGGTGACTTCGTTTACGAACATATTTGGGAGTGAGGAAGTTGAATCGAGCTTACTTTCTTTTGCCTTAGTTTTATGGCCAATTTTAATCTGTTCAAGTGCATTCTTTCGCCGTGTTCGAAAGCTGGACCTGTCGGATCGTGATTGAGAAGTACTTCCAGTTCGTACGAACTTCTCGTGTGGTCTAGTAACGCTGTTGCAAAATCCTGACATTGCTTTCTTAATTCCTGCAAAAAACAAATCCGAATGATTTTGTTAGATCAGAGTGTTCAGTGGTTGTGGCTTAAGAACAATACTTGCGAAACGGTTTTAGAAGTGTGCATTACTTATGAAACAAATTTTGACTTAAAGTGTGCAATATTTATGAAAGAAGTGGGAGGGAAACGTTAGGAAAACAAAACACAGGGTTATTTCATTCCAGAAGTTACTCGGCTGATGGTCCACGAACCCTGGCTCTTCGGTTTCTTTAGTATTGCTAACATAATTTGCACGTATCAAGTAAACATTCGTTTCAGGTATCCATGAGGCACTAACACATTTTGTTAACTTACATTAGGAACTCGTTTCATAAGAATTGCACACTCTCAGTAAACTAATACTTAACGTGGCTATTAAATAACGAGACTGGCGCTGCAAAACATTTTATTTTGACTTCAAACATACTCATTCAGTATATGAATACACAATTCACCTACAACCACATTCTCTGGTGTTGATCGCACACTATACTCTATATATATTACGTTTATACTGGGAAAATTAAAAATCGTTGGGCAGGAAACGAAACAAGAACTTCATCCGCAGATTCATTCAAGTATTTGTCCGAGAATAATGGAAGATCCGCCACTGAGCTCAATTGAATACTTTCGGTGCTTTTTTTATGGACAAACATGAAGTCGAGAGAGAGAGAAGAAGAAAAGAATGGAGTGAGCCGGAGGGGTTGGAAAAAAAAGAGAAAGAAAAGAATTTTATTTAAACCTCGTTAGCTCATTTTATGGTGCAATTTCTCTTTGCCTTCTTTTCTCTAACTTTTATTTTCATTTAATTCCTTCACGAATTTATAATGCCTCGTCTCTCTCTCTCTCTCTACCCTCCCTTCCTCCCACTTCTATGTGTTTAGCGGAGTTTTATGTATAAATAGAAATATGAGAGGTAAAAAGACATATTCATCCGGATAATTCGTCTTCTGACACGGGTCTCATCATCATAATTTATAACTTAACAAATGACACTATCTTCGACTCTGTAACGTGGAATAGACAGTCCGAGGAGAAAAAAAAATTATTTTCTTCTTCTTTTCGCGACATTTTAATCATAGTAAAAGCTATTTTCATTTCGAGGAATGAAAAATTAACCCAATTAAATGAAAAACGTTCTTTGACCCCACAAACTCTTTTCCTTTTTCATTCTCTCATTAATTAACCAGTTTTTCGGTCAGTTTGGTTTTAATGTTTTAATTTTGAATTATTAAAAAGATACAGGAAGAAACATACTGTATGTGTAGGAAATTGGAGATGTACCACAACGAGATGGGTTTGAATGCTGCACTGGCTACCCATATTGTTCTCAAGACATTTAATGAGTATAGAAAGTGGAAAGTATGAGCTTAGTGAAAGGAGATGAAAAAGCTCTGCGGAAGTCTGATAATATTAAAAAGCGAATCTGTCGGCGTATTTTGTGAATACGAGTATGTATAGCCGCGATGGAATTTATAATCTTCAATACCGGAATAGCTTAGAAATATATGTTGGATTCGTAAGTGACAAAAGACTCGTCTTCTCTCGCACTCACCTGATATTGAATTTTGAACTCGTGCTCGAGGAAACTCAACCTTCGCAATTCCCAGCTTAGTTCGAAAGCCGTTAAAATGGGATCTTTCGAGGACAAAGCGATGAGAGAAGGGCTTGCCAAAGCTCTGTACGCGTTGATTCTGCTTCTAGAATGTCTCAGAGAGTCTTCTTGCCTCGACGTGACGCATTCCTTACAGCCGCATCTGTAAGCAATCGTTTTAACATAACCTCAACTGGTCACATCCATGAATCATAATGAAATCAATTGTTTGGTTGAAATATGAAACTCAGTTCATCAGATAAGTGTCGGGGTCATGAATAATATATAAAAAAGAGTTTTGGACAAAGCAAACCACGCCCCGAATTTTTCGTGATGTTTTCTTACCTCACGTGATGAGGATCCGGAAGTGTTGCTCCTCTGTCCAGCAGAATTTTTATTATTTCGTAGTTATCTCTGTGCGCAGCCAAGATGAGTGGTGTGATGTCTGGTGTGAAGGTGGCTGTGTCTGGAGGAAGGGCTTCCCAGCTCTAAAAACAAATTCGACATCTTATTAACTGATCAAATTTTGACTATGTACTTCATGTAAGTTGTAAATCCTGTAGTGGAGATGGTGAACCCGTGGTACAAGACAAAATTACAATCGCACTCATGTTGTCAGTATGATTATTGTTCCTAATCATCCCAAAATTTTATTTTTACGAAAATTTATTTATTTATTGAGTGATAATAAATTTTTCTGGAAAAATTAAAAAGTAGAAAAGGAAATAATTGAAGAATCATAATAATCGTTACGTCACTACGTTACAGACATTGTTACGTCATTTTTAAGATCCGAAATGAAATTTTGATTTTGTTTCATCTCCACGAAATCATTTGATAAATTTAAATGACAGGCTCTTCTCTTACTCGAATAATAGACACTACAAAAAAGGTATCGCGTAAAACAAGACCTTTCACTACACTGAAAAGCATTCCGCGTAAAACAAAAACCCAACAGTAAACAAATTTACGCACAAATTCTCGTGATGAATGAAGGTTTGTGCGATATTTATGACAGAAATTCACCATTAAAGTGTGCAATATTTTTGAAAGATGTACAAGTTTGTTGGCATACGTTTGTAGTTGTTTAATTCTTAGAGGGAGGTCTGTGGTGTAGTGATTTAAAGCACCCGTCTGTGGAAGTGAGTTAGAATCCTCTCCCGAATTCTGTTATTCCCAAAAATGGGACTAAAACTCAAATACATAATTTTAGACTATTTTAGTATAAATTTTAGTATAAAATAATTAGAAGTAATGATTTCATGAAAATCATTTACAAATTTGATCGGTAGCTTAGACCAGAGGTGTGCAAACTAGGAATCGCCACATATTTATAAACTGCATGTTGCTGTTGGGGTTTTATGTCGTCTAAAATTGTATAAATGCTGTATTAAAAGTATTTTCTTAAAATTATAAATAAAATTAACACGCGCCATATTTGTTGATGTTTTTACTGGATAAAATGAAAAATGGCCGAAGAACCATGTACCTCAAGGGGTCGCCAAAATTTTTCTCTCTACCGAAGGTGTCGCAGTTGGAAAAGTTTGAACACCACTGGCTTAGACAACAGTTTCATTTAACTTTCTCTCCGGATATGAGATTAATCTAAAAAACCTTTTAAACGTAACAGTAGATACCATACTAGTGATCGGTTAGTTTGAATCAATAAAACAGATTAGAAACCATAAAAATTAGAGTTTTAATAAGATGCAGACGTTTGATTGAAGTAGGACATCTGTCGATTAAATTTTAAACTAATGACAGTGAAGATGTACAGCTGAAAAAATCTCTTTCAACAAGGCGATTAACTGCTGACGTGCTATGACACTTTCATCCTAATTGCAAATTTCATTTTAATTCGGTTTTGTGATAACATGGAGGGATGGAAAACACGAAAAGCTTATTTCTTCCTTTAATGAAAATCTAAAGGAGAAAACCTGTCATGACAAGACAAATTCTCGTGAAAAATAATTTTTTTTCCCACCAAAAGTTCAATTCAGTGTTTACAACTTGTGAGAAATCACTTCAATTTGTGGTGTAAGCGAAGAGGAAGGAAAAAGTTTACTGATCGATAAAACAAGATTCGAATTAATAAGTTTAGTTCGGGCCCCAAAATCGCACACGTTTTCCTAAGTGTAAGCCACTTAGTTTTCACCCTGTTAACAGCAGGTGTTATAAGGGATGATGGGAAACAGGAATAAAAATCTTCATCGGATCGGAATTTTCTCTCCAGAAGATGAAGCAAACCATCAGGAAAACAAGAAAATGATGACGGAGAGGTTTCTAATCTCGGAGAGGAAATCTCAAATAAATTTTGTTTCAAGTCGTCTCAGTCCAGACCGAAAAAAGGCTGGTCATTCTATCCTTCTGCCATCCACCCCGCGGATTCGGTGTAAAATTTATGGCACCGCTCAAAGGAAGAGGGAGTAAAACAAAATCCAACAGCAGTCGTGAGGGACTCAATTAAAAAGAAAGACGGAGTAAATACAGAGTTACGTTCGGGGACCGTTAAAAAGTAGAAAACAAAACCCGTTTACGACTTTCCTTCTCTTTGACACTAACAAAAACAAGTTTTAATTGTTTAAATTAAAAGGGCCATTAACACGAAATGGCGATTTTACAAGATGAAAAGAAAAGAAGCGAGAAAAATCCTGTGATCATCATTTTCGACATTTTTGGGGGTTCTTAAAACAGTTTGGAAAACGAAATTCTTTTCGCTACTCAAATTCCTTCTCCCCTCCCGCCATTTTGAAGCCGACCATTTTCCCAACATCGATCCCGTTACCTTGCTCTAGTTTTAAAAATGTCTCCCGGGTGTAATTAAGAGAACGGAAAAATTTTCTATGAAAAGGGTTGTAAAATTATCTTTTCCCAGGTAGGGTCCTTGATCACTTGACTGTGTATTTCCGGTGTTTGACTGCAAAAATATAATTTTCGGACAAAGGATTAGTTTTCAAATTCCCACCACCACCACCACCACTTCTTCTTTCTCTGTAATTTATTAGGTTGTTTTAGCCTTCACATAAGGGATGTGGTTAACTGATCCTTTTTAACAGTCTACCATGGCTGGGTAGATTTATTATCATCTTACTCAAGCCTTTTTGTAACTATGGTTCACATTTTTGCGGTCTCTTTACTAAAGAGTCTAGTTGGTGACCAAAACTTTCACACAAAACCTCGACTGGTAGATCAATTTAACTGAGTCCAGAGGTTTTTATCTATAATGGTATTGTTATGTATTTATTAATTATTTATCTATAAATTTGGTGAGTTCCTTATATATTGAATTTATCTACCGCTGGATAATTACTTTGGTTTGTTAGAAAAGAGGATACTGAAACACCCAAAAAGAGTAAACTATTAGAAATGTAGCATATAATATTGTACTATACTTAGCAAATTTGAGAAAAGGGTATCTGTGCATTATTTTTGAAATGAGGCCTTCACAAAAGTGTTTGATATTTGTGAAATTAATTTCTTTTAGAGATGCGGGAATTTCGTTAGAGGTTAAAAGATCGTTAAAATGTGAATAAAACGCGTAAAACAAGTCCTAGGTATATAATATACACACACGTAGACATACATATACTTATACTGTACGTATATGTACAGTGTGTAGCATTTTAATGTCCTCAGTTAAGTTTTTCGGGAAACTGGCAGGTAGCAGCAATTTTGTTTTGGGAAACTGGTAGTTAGCGGCAAAACTTTTTAAACTGGGTGGAAACTGGAGGTAGCGGCAAAATTTTTGTCGGAGTGGCTCAGTTTGAAGGAGGTGAGATTGGGAGGACTTTGAACGGCGTTCATCCTTTCGTCCTCGAATCTCACCTCCTTCAAACCGAGTCCTCCATAAAAATTTTCCTACACCAATTTTCAAAAATTTCTACCAGTTTCTCAAAAAATTGCTAACTACCAGTTTCCCAAAAAAATTTTCTGCTAACTACCAGTTTCCCTCAAAAAAATTGCTGCTACCTACCGGTTTCCTCAAAACTTCTAACTACAGTTTCCCGAAAAGCTTGTTGCGTCACAGCACTGTTCGACAAGTTGAAACCGGTTTTCGGGAATTCGCCCCCCCAAAAATCAGTTTTTATGGAAACGACAAGCGATACTGCTTACGAACGAAAATCTTGTTAGGTATAACTTATTTGAGATGGTTATTGAAAAGGCAAGTCTTGGGAGAGGATTTGGGTGGATCCAACAGCAGAAAAGAATCTGCGCTGTTGTTTTTTGACGTGTAAATTAAGAAAAAAATGAAACTACAACACAAAAATAAGAAAAAATTGGAAGAAACTTATATTATCTTGTTAGAGAAAATAGATTAAACTGGGGCATTCTGACAAACCCCCAGGGGTACGGAGCCCACGACAAAAATGGAAAAGAACAAGAAGGAGGAAAAAGTTTAAAAACTTTTCATTCAAATAGACGTGGTTCGGTTAAGAAACTTTTCAAAATGGCTGTGACAAAAAAAAAGTCAAAAGCACAAAGAGGAAACTTTCAAACTCACATGAGGTTCTCCGGGTTTATGAATAGTGTTCTCGTGATCCAAAAGCACTTCGACAGCTTCGACGAATTCCTCCGAAATGGCATGAAGTAAGGCGTCTTTGGTTTCGACTTTGTATTCGATCAGCAATTCGACCATTTCGAGATTTTCGTTATCGATCGCCATGAGGAGAGCCGACCGTCCTAGAGGATCCACGCAGTTTATGTTGATGAAATCCGTTTCTTGAGCTTTTTGTAAAGTTCTGGAAACAAAGAATCCAACCTTTAGCTTTGGACTGATACAAAGAGCTTCGAGATAGAGCTGAGGAGAAATGGAGGAGCTTGAAAAACAAAATAATAAATCCTTGTCAATTTCTTTTTCCTCTTCGATTCCGGTTTCGAATTTCGAGACTCTCTGATGGAACCGACTGTCGTAACTCTAACAAAAACTCTTCCTCATATTAGGTCTACAGAAAAGTTCCGTCCGTTTTTAGTATAATATAAAAGTATAAATTTATCATCTGTTTTGAATATAATCAATCATTAATTAGAGAGGGTCAACAGGAACTTACAAACCTACAGCGCTTAGATTGAGAGAGTAGTTGAGAGTTATCATTTTGATTTTGTCAAAAAGGTTTTGCTCTAACATGATCTCGACACCGTCGATTAAAGACGGTCACCCAGACCGAGGGTCTCTAGAAAGGTCAAAACCACCTAGTTGGACTGTTTTAAAGCATCTTCTGCAGGTGACAACAGAAACGGTACCTTCATCCAACACCTTGGATCCTTGGTGCTCAAGCTTTTTCAATCCCAGGCCAAATTTCCATTGTGACCACTGGGCCACAGGACTTGCCAAAAAAAAAGATTTTACAAGTCCGGCTTTTGACCCATACAGTCCACCCTCAGGGCATCATCTGTATGTACATCTGTCAGTCTGTTTCTGTATATTGCCTCATAAAGATATGTTGAGGCAAACAATGTTAGCAGTTTCTAAGCACAAACCCGAGCGCTTTCGTACTGGTCAGGCACTATGTTCCAGAGTTCAGGCTTAACAATGTTCACTAAATCGGTTTCCACTGGGCCATTGGGTCCAGAGCTTAGTGGGCCGCAGTTTGAGTACTGGATAAATTATCTAGTTCTTCTGTATCATTTCTTATTGGAATTCCTACAAAATACAGTGTCTTAAATGAACTACAAATCTGTCAACCCCCCAATCCGGTCTCAGTTGATCCTAAATTGAACCAAATTGGTTTCAGCTCATTTGCTGGGTCAGTATACATTATAAAACGAGAGAACCAAAAAAGCGTGAAAACACTCAAACATGTTCAAACTTGTTGTAACATTATCGTACAGAACTTTCCGGCAGACCTAATATTTCATTTGAACAACGAAATCAATGAATACAGCTCCCTCATTTTCCCTTTCTCTGTTCGGTATTTTGCCTTAGTGAAACCGAATCAGAGAAACGTTTAAAGCAAACGTCTAAGAAGAGAAATTTTTTACACAAAAAATTTGACAAATTGCCAAAAAGCCAAAAATCATCCACCACCCACCAAAGATAAAAATGTGGAACCCTGGGTCCAATTTACATGGAGAAATCGATGAAACCAGAGTAGTTCACATACAGAAACACACAAAAACCTCTCCTCCTTCTCCTTCCCATTCATCCCTCTTCCCTTCTGCCCCCGTTAACCTAGCTCCGTTGTAATTTATAATATGGTTCATTTCAATTCAAAAGTATAATCGCCATTTTTACATTCGGGGAAAGGGTCAAAGGAACGTGGAAAACGCGAGGTCGGATTCATTTTCACTCCATCATTACGTAAAGTTGTTCTCGGAAGTGTTTTGTCCATTTTGGTGTTCATCAGGAGGGCTTTGAATTTTGTCGTAGGGTTTTGCCTCCGAGAGAAATTTTCACGACAGTTTTCCCCATCAACGAAGAGGCGACAAATTTGATTCATAGTCGAATAAAAACGCTGTTTTTTTATTTCTGAAACGAAACTGCCGTTTTTATGACCTTTCCCAGTCACTCTGACTTCCTTTCTAACCTACATAACTTGTTAAATGGCCCAGAAGCAATACCTTTATGGCTGGGAAACTCTGTTAAAATCCTCGAACTAAAGTAAATTTTATAGCGACAGCGTGAAAACCTCAAAACTCACCTAACTTAACCTTAGTTGGTTGATAGATTTTTGTGCGACAATCGTCCCATATCATCACCCTAGATAATCATATTATAGCTAGCTACTATCTATGTTTAGCTAAAAGATAACTTCTTGTCCTCGTAAAGTGTTTAGTTTTGGAGTTTAAAGTATTACCCTGATGGCTCCTGTCGTGTTTTATTGCGTCTATATACTGATTCTAATCGTGATAGGTTGTAGATTCTAAGTGATTGTAACTGCGCTATAACATCTCCTTTAGGATCTATAAATCTCTTAGCTATTTGCTTGCCAGTTTTCTGTTTGATTACGCCTGAGCTGACTGTACATGCTGCTGTTGAGGTTCTGGAAGATGGGAGGGTGAAAGTAAAACTTTCGTCCTCGGCTTGGTGTTCTTCTGTGGTTCTGTCCCAATTTTGGGTTTCTAGTAGTCATTTATAAGGAGGAGAGGTAGAGACGTTTGTTATTGTATTCTCTTCTTCCTTGGTTGTTCCTGTCGGGCATTTCGTCGCCTGTTTTGGTTTCTAGAACTCGTCGGCACTTTTTTTGGTGAGTCCAGCAGGGCCTGTATGATATTATCCATATCGGGAAGGTTTGCTGTAGTTATAGTCGTACTGAGTATTGCATTAATGTGTGTTCTGCGGTGTCTTTGTGCAGTAGTCCCGTCGAGCACATTTAGGTTTGCTACCACAGTAGTATATACGACAAAATTGACCTGGACGCATCAATAAGATGATAGTAAAGTTAATAATGAAAGCTAATATAACAATATTTTATATATAATATAAACTAGATAGAATATGTTTCACAAATATTACACAGTCACATCGAGAATTCATTTCATAAATAATGCACACGTTTGCAAGCATTTCCATTTCCCACCACGATTTCCATTTATAGAGCAAAAAGCAAAACCTAACAGATGAAATAGTATAAACTACATAACGTTAATTTGCGTGAAAGTTTCCTTTTCAAATGAAGTAAAAGTAAAAGTTACAACACGAGCCACGACCAACGTTTTCGTAAATAAATTTCAGAGTCAAAGCTCCCGAAAAACTTTTCTTCACACCAACTTCTTTTTTCTTTCTCGGGTCTAAGAAGAGAACCGACGCCATTAAAAGTTGCAACCCCGGAGTTTAATATAGCTTTCAAGCATTTCGTTAAATATTAATTCAAGTTGAATGAAATTTATGAGGTTTAATTATCAAAAAACGAAGTAAAGCTCTAGGAAGCAACAAAGAGAAACTAAGTAACCAGCTCGTAGTATCAACTACACGAGATAATAAGCTTTCATAGAGGCCTACGTGATGCTACACAGAGCTCAACTAATTCCAATCGGCTACAGTGCTCATTTTTGTTTTCGTTTCTTTTGACCTGACTGTATGAATTACCTTCTGGCAGTGGCCACGTCTCCCCTTTCCACGGTCAACAGAAACCTTTTCTCTTCTGCACTGCCTCAAAATAAAATCGATTATTAATTTCATGAGAGTATAGATAAAAATCCTGGTCTTGGGCCATCTTTTGTTTAATTAGGTTGTTGAGGAGGAAGAGGAAGTCGAAATTCAAACAAATCGAAAGTGGAGGATGTAGAGTGAAAGCTTAGAAGAAAGTCTCTTGCCGGTGTGTCGGAGGAATTTTTGATTTCGGGGCAGGAATGTGAGTGAGTTGGAATTCTCAGCCACAGGTCAATTCGGTTTCCCATAAACATAGTTCCACGTAGGCAAAGTTAGCCCTGGTTCCGAGTTTATGACCTCGTAAAAGTAAGAAAAGCGGAATTGAAATGAACATGATATCGCGGGGCCCCCCACCGCCCCTACCCACACTCATTCATGTTTCCCTTTTTTTCTTGACACTTTATCCGGCGAACGGTTGAATGTGGCCCCGAGCATGATAATCTCCCAGGATATAAACTCAGTGACGAAGAAAGGAAAATCTTTAATTCTTCTTCCTCTAAAGGCCCTCTTCAATGGTTATTTAACCGATGTTACATCTTGAAAACAGAAGAAATCTGACAAATTGAATGAAAATTTAATAAAAATCAGTCGAGTGAAAGTATGAAGGCTTTGGAAAGCATACTTAACCCTATATCAGATGAAGTGAGCCGATTTGACTCAATAAAAAATCGAATGTTACTCACACCACTTAATAAATGATATAGTTTGACTCGTAATCAATAACTCAATCAAATCAACCGATTTTAGATCGGCCAAATCAATCTGACTCTCAGTCATTATATAAAATAAGACGATTCGACTTACACCAATCAACCAACTATACCATATGTATACTATAAGACTAACAAATCAGGTGATACTAGCGCTTGTCATATTCTTACACACGCTCATCTACGCGCGCTTTGTATTAGCTTCATCTTTAGCTCGTTTTAATACACAATACGATCCACTAGACCTGTGGGGTTAAGCTGAGCCATTTTTTAGGTTTTGCTGTAGACACAAGCTTTGCTGAGACATTTTTAACGAAATAGTTAGAGGTACACTCTGCATTTGCCAAATACTGTATGCCTTAGCTTAACTAACGGTATATTACAGAAATCTTGGTTTAATAGTTTGTGGAAGAGCAGCAGCTGAGGATAAAAGAACCACAATTTCCTGTCTTCTGTAGTAGTCTAAAAAACGTCATACTCATCACGTACAATACACGAAAATCAGTTATTCTGCAGATTAACCAGACTAATCTCTAATAAATTATACATCCAAACCAACACGTATATTTCAGAAAATCAAAAACGATTTTAAAATGAGTCAAAAAGGCTCAAAGCGTAATTCTAGTGTTAAGTATACAGTCGTGCAGAAAATGTGAAAGAGGAAAACGGATCAAAAAAAATGGAGAAGAGGTTGATATGCATGACTTACCAAAAACAATATAAAAAAAAATGTTAAAAACAAAATGACAAGATTAACTGAAAGAAGCTAAATTGTGCACGAGGACGTGTCAAATCAGATTTTTTTTTACAACAGCATTTATCCTGAAATCTTGGAATATTTATTTACACATATTTCCGCTTCACGAGCATACAGTATCTGCTGACACACACTTTTAATGTGTTTACATTTTTAGAATTTTTTTTTACTGTGTCTTATTGCTTTCGTCTTTTTACATCAAAAGCAGCTTGATGTCTCGATTCGAAAATCCTTTTTTTTGTGACGTTTTTTAAGACGTTTTCGAAAATGTTTTCTACGAAATAATCAAAAAACTGTATAATAACCTGGCTCCTAACAATACTCTCAAAAGGATGATTTGTATTCAACAATATCAAATCTCCACTTATTATTTGAAATCGTATAAAAAAATTCGTTGGTATAGTTGGAAAAGGTGAAAGTGAGGAATGTTGTTTCGACCGACGCCATTTTATTTTCACTCTCGGATAACGGAAAGATTCATATTTACCTTCTGGTGGATGCAACATCTCCTCTTTCCACGGCCAAAAGGAATTTTTTCTCGTCCAACGTCAGCTGAGCCATTTCCTGATGAGGTCGTATCACGTTTTCCTCTTCCATCATACCGTGAATGCTGTGTCTCTGTGAGGGAAGGAAACAAATTATTTAAGCATTTCTGGTTCAGCTTTGAACGCTTCCGCCATTTCGAGACGAACTTTGAGGGAGCTTTCACACTTGCACAAACTCGAAAACTTTCTGAGAGCATATCAACCCATTTAACGTCCGAAATAATCCTCTTATGTGAGTGCTAAGAAAAAATAATTTTCTTCTTCTTCTTCTTCATTCGGATCTTAACATCAAACATAACCATAAAAATAAATAAATAAAAAAATGAAATTCGAAATCAATAGCCGTTTTGATGGGACTAGAGATGTCTGAAACGAAACGAAAAAATTTAAGGCGAGGCGAGGGAAAGATCTCCTGATAAGAAAATCAACTTTTATGAATATGATAAGAGGAGAACAAACACTGGATGCTGACACGAGGGCATTGCTGAGGGATTTCACTGACTTTTTATGGCTCTGGTTTTGCGATAAATTCAAAACAACGGATTTCTAACCGTTTTTGTTTGTTTCCAGCAAAATAAATTCCGTCTGAGTGTGAGCAAGCTGGCTCTCAGTTTAGCGATGGAACTTACAACAACACATCATCTATGTTATGCTATTTCTCTTGGAAGAGAGCTGTTGTACTAAAAAATTGTGCAATACTTATGAAATGAATGGGGTATAAATGGTTTATCAATTTTATATATTCTCCGTACAAGTGTTTGAACCATTCGCACTAAAATTTTCGTGACTTGTATTAATATAAACGCAAATTCCGGATTAATATCATAATATAAGATGGTACCTTGGCTGTGATTGTATAACTCAATAAATCTTCTTATAAAATGTTTAAGAATTCTTTTAGTATAGATGAAGTATTAATACAATAAAGTTAGCTCTCAGTTTAGCCAGTTTATCTTACAATATATCAAGTATCCTATGTTATCTGTCTTATCAGAGAGCTGCTTTACATCAAAAGTGTGCAATACTTATGAAATAACTGTAAATGGTTTTGTATTTAAAATATTTTCTCCGTAAAACTGATCAAACCATTCGCACTACAATTTTTGAGACTTGCAGATACGCTAATTCCGAATTAATATTATAATATAAGATGTACTTATACTATAATATACTTATAATATATATACTTTGTACTTATAAAAACAATTTTCTAAATATTTTTAAGAAGATTTATTGTGTTGAATTGCAGCCAAGGTACCATCTTATATTATAGCATTAATTCAGAATTCGTGTATCTATAAGCTTCAAAAATTATACTGAGAATGGTTCAGACAGTTCTGTAGCGAAGACATAAAATGAAAAACCATTTACACCCCATTTATTTCATAAGTATTGCACACTTTTGATGTAAAACAGCTCTCCCCTTAAGACAGACAACATAATGTACATAATATATTGTAATATCCAAACCGAGTGCCAACTTTATTATACTTTACTTATACTAAAACAAATTTAAAATATTTTCTAAGAAGATTGGTTGAGTTATATAATTGCCGCCAAATGTCCAGTCTTCTTATATTTTCTCAAAAAATATTTTTTAGGAATCACTGTCGTAAATTCATCTATACCACTGACTTTCGCCTACCTATTTAAGGGAAAATCTAGACCTAGGCTGTAGTTGTACCAGAAACTAAATCTGAGGTAACCAGTTTCCTCGAAATTAAGATTTTTAGATAATTTGTCAAATTCATAAATCCGTAATTACGTAATTAAAGCCCAATTTAAACTTGAGATTGCCTAAGATTCCTTTCGGCTGTATAATTTTAGAGAAACCGGAGCACAGCTCTAGTCAAGATATAGGAAACTGGATGAGGGAGATGAGGAAACCTAAGAAACCTATTTCTCAAGAGATCAAAGATGTGAAATAATTTTTTATCGCATTCATCCCGCAGACGCGCAATCTCTTAAAATATTTTTCATGTTATGTCGCAGACAAATGAAAATCCTCCGTAATAGCCAACAAAATAACATTGCCAACATGATAGCCGTGAAAATCTCAAACCTCACATAATCGAGAAGTTATGGAAAAGGAAGTTAAGGAAAACAAATTTCTCCGGCAGTAAATTTCCTCGGAAAACTTGCTAGTGACGCTCTCTTCAATTTGGTGTTTTCATTTTTTTATCTGTCAGACATACGCGGATGTTACTTTTGTGTTCGTTCTGTCAAAGAACATGAAATGACGCCTGAGTCTGCTTCCGCCCCGGACAATGATGTCTACAGTGTGTTTGACTTAATACGGAACAATTCAAACAAGTTGTGGGTGTGAAATGTCTGTAAGGAACCAACAGAGCGACATTTTCAGGCGCTGAAGAAGTTAAATGTTAAAAACCAAACCGTGTAAAAAAAGACCCGATTTATACCGAAGTTGATATTAAAAATGGTTTCTTATATGATATGAATGGAAAAGGGTGGGATCTCATGTTACACTCAGTGAGTAGTACACCCCGCCATCTTGGAATGAGTCTTACTTTCGGTGTAAGTTGTTTTTGTCTTATTCATGAGGAAGTTGAAGACAGAATGATGACACCAACCTTAACTTTGTCTTTTCCTTTATCCGGTTCCTTCAATCCGAGGGAGGGATATGTGGAGGACACCCTTCCTTCCTCGACGTCGATGTAATGAATATTCATTTCCTGATCTAAAGAGCTGCACTTCACACCAAAATCACCGTCGTCTTCATTTTCAGTCCCTGCAGATAGAACAAACGACAGTGTTAGTGAGAACGAAATAAAAAAAGAATCAAATTTGAGGGAAAAATCAAAAAATGTCTTTTAACGGTCGGTTTGACGAAACAGCCGTGACAGCGGGTCAACATTTATTTTCGAAACAACTCTCCTCCATCTTTGCAAAATTCAATTACGTACGTTCGCATATGTGTTCCGCATATTTTAATAAAATGCTAAATAAATATTTGGTCTTCTCTCTCTTTTGTTATGGCGCGGATTCGCATTTCTCCGAGTTGAAACCAACTCAAGAATGAATTTGAAATCTTAGCCCATCGCCCACTCCACACTCGGTTTCTCCATTTGTCGAGGAAACGCCGGAAACCGTGAAAGGTCAAAAGGGAAATGGGGAAAAGTATAATGGAGAGGATTCAAAACGAAGAGTGTAGAGTAAATTGAAAGCTCGAGTAGAAATGGGTTTTAAAACTAGAGCAAACATATTACCAAGTCCTACAATCTGAGTCCTTTCCCACTGCCTTTCATCCGAAGACTATCCGGGCTACAGACAATGGACCTTCATCTTTATTTCAAAACTAATTGAAGGATCCACAGCCTTGGGTTGGGTTATGTACTCAGCAAACCCTCTCACTTCTTTCATAAGTACTGGACATTTTAAACCCTTGGTACTCAAGCTTTTTCCTTCCTGGGCCAAATTCCCATCGTGACTGGACCCCAGGACCAAAAAAAAGATTTTACAAGTCCGGCTTTCGACGCATACAGTTCTCACTCAAAGTATCATCTGTATATACATCTGTCAGTCTGTTTCTGTATGTATTGTCTGTATATGATAGTAGTTTCTGAGCACCAAACATTTTCGTACTGGTCCGGCACTATAGTTCAGACTTAACAATGAGCAATCGACCTTTACAAATTTTCACTCAATCGGTGGGCCACTGGGACGCTCAGTAGAGCTTGGTGGGCCGCAGTTTGAGTACCACGGTTTTAAACCTTTTATTAAGTAAATTTGTAAGAAGAACCCAGTCCTCAAATACAGCAAACAAATTTCTCGATCGAATGAATTGAATAGAAGATCAACGTGTGCATTATTTATGAAATGAATTTGCCCTATAAGCAAGCATTTATCAGAACAAGTCTCTAGCAAAAGAACCACCAATGAAATTATTTCAGTTTCCACCGAATGGATAAATAGATAGATAAATAGGAAGGAGACGCACATGATCGAATCATCCAACTTGGAATCTCTTGTTTTGGAACAGTTGGGGGTGGAATCACTAAGGACGATAATTATTCCAAGGTCACGGTTAGTCAAGCTCGAAATCCAATTACAGATAAAAGACGTGGGAAACGAAAAGGTTTCTTCGAAGGTAGGAGAGAAAGGGGGTTGGTAGTGGAGTTTGAGGACGGAATAAAACCCAATGGACCGAGATAAATGAAGTGTTTCCGGTAGAATGACTGCCCACCTTTTCTTTGGAGGAACGAGAGCAAGAAATATGTATTCCAACGAAGGGAAAGATTCGCAGCTGTCGAAATTCGCGACATTTTCGCCGGGGTTCCAGCTTCTCTCGAAAACCTTGACCGAGATAAGAAGCTCTTATTCAGATTATGAAGGAAAGCTCTTCCCCCGAGAAAAATCGAAACTAACTTCATCGCCTTTCTTTTGTTTCCTTTTTTTTATTTGTTAATTTATTTAAAGTAACTTTCGTCTTCTCCCTTAAGCGAAGTGACAAGCTCAGCTGGGAGAAACTCCAGATTACAAAAGATGGAGTGGAACATGGAATGTTGTCCTCATCTTGGTTACTGTGATGACTGCCATAAATATTGCACACTGTCCTAAAGGACACCGTATCATAATATTACACACTTCATGAATTTCATAAATAGTTTAGTTGGATTTTAGTCTTAATCCCGTTTTTCACCCTCGGGCATAACAGGATACGGAAGGATTTGAACTCACAACCCTCGAGCACCTAAGCACTACACCAAGCCTCCCGCTTACGAATTTCATTAATATTGCACACTTTCACAAAGAATTCGTTTCATCAATATTGTATACCATCAAAAAGGGTTCGTTTCATAAGTATTGCACACTGTTGGTACTCAAGCTTTTTCCTTCCCGGGCCAAATTTCCATCGTGACCATTGCGGCTGGGCCACAGGACTTGCCAAAAATTTTACAAGTCCGGCTTTCGATGCATACAGTCCACCCTCAGGGGATCATCTGTATGTACATCTGTCAGTCTGTTTCTGTATTTATTTTCTGTATATTGCCTCATTAATATGTGTTGAGACAAACAGTGTCAGCAGTTTCTGAGGACAGGTCAGAACATTTTCGTACTGGTCCGGCACTATAGTTTCGACTTAACAATGAGCAATCGACTTTACACAAATTTTCACTGGGCCACATGACCTACCAAAGTCCAGCTTTCGACGCATACAGTTCACCCACAGAATCTGTATGTACATCTGTCAGTCTGTTTCTGTATATTGCCTCATATGTTGAGGCAAACAATGTTTCTGAGTACAGGCCCGAACATTTTCGTACTGGTCAGGCACTATAGTTCAGACTTAACATAGAGCAACTGACCTTTGACAAATTTTCACTGAATGGGTCACTGGCCCACGCAATAGAGCTTGGTGGGCCGCAGTTTGAGTACCAAGGCTCTAAAGGGTAATTTATTCGGTTTTTCTGTTATACGTTCAGTACCAAGGAGGAAACCTACCACTACCAGAAACCGTCGGACTAAATAAGAAAAAATTCTTCCATCATCTCAAAAATATAAGTTGACCAGGTCAGAAAACTAAAAAATTAAAAATGGCCGCCTCACCGAAAAGCCATTTACGTCCGACTTTGCTCGCGGCTAGTTTCTCGGGATGAAAATCAATTCGAAAACCAAGGAAACTTTATCCGTCAATTAATTTCGAGCCGAATTCACCATTTATCTTGTCGCCTTTCTTCTTCTTTTTCCACTTTCACAATTATTTTCTCTGATGGGGTGAGAGGACCGCCATCACCACCACCGCCATCGCCACCGCCACCGCCACACTTCCCGGATTTACATTTAAGAGGATTTTTTTTTCTGTTCTAGTCCTTGAATATCCTCGTTCCTTCGTGATGGAATGGAATTTATTTCATTATTATGTACATACCCCAAGAGTCAGAACGAGGGACTTCCGGTTAGGAAAGAGTTTAAAGACCCTCTCCAACGGAATTTCTATTAAAATTTCAAAACGACGCGTTTTCCCTCACGACTGTTTCACATTTTTTCATTTCCCAATTTTCATACTCGATTCTTGTTAAATTATTTCGCTTCGACAAACCAAAGGAACACACAAAAAAGATGGCAACGAAAGTAATGAGTTTCGAAGAAAAACCTTAAACACCTTTTTGTCTTCGGGGAAAGATCTTTGAGAAATGTTCACAGATTCCGTTAATGGCGGGCGCCATGTTTTCTCGTTCGTTAAAAAGAGATTCTCTGATCTATCTAAAATGAAGTAAATAAATTCTAAAGAATTTCGGAGGCCTAGAAATTGTCGTTTTTTGAGTCTTTACTTCCTACCGAAAACCTTTTTTCTTCCTTTTTTTATTTTATTCGCCATACAACCTTTTCTTTCTACAGAATTTCTAGACTTTATTTTATTTTATTTCTTTACTGAATAGAAATCCTTTTAATGCAAGCTCTCCTCACAAAAAACATTGGAAATTCTAGCATTTAGGAAAAGCTTTTTTGATAAAATATCGGTGAAGGAAAAGGATGCGTATTATGTATCCACCGCCCTCTTCTACTACTCCTCCTCTTAAAACCTTCACGAAAATTGAAATCTATCTCTTAATCTGGGGCTGCATTCCGCTGGAAAAAAAAAAACTTTTTCTTTCTCTATGGATTAGATTTTAAGAATCGGATTAGACTAAACTTCCGTTGATCTCGAATTCTACGGATTGTAGTGATGATGATTGTAGTGAGCGCGAATGAAAATTTGAGACTGTAAGAAGTGTGTGCCCATTTCCCTGTGAAATGTTTGATTTATGTATTGTGCATCCTTGTTGTGATCTCTTTGGATTTGTATTTGATTGCTCTTTGTAATGATTTGTTTTCGTTGTTTATAGTTTATTTATTTATTTATTGACTTATTATGTAGTTATTTAACGGTTATTTGTGTTGTTGTGTAAGGGGCGTTCCAAAATTAACGGTATATTTGAATTCGGCGCCATCTTCTCTTTGTCATTGTCCACCATTTTTGGCGTCATATATGTAAGATGTGCATCATTTTGTATACCATTTATATTATATACTGAGGTCTTGTTTTAATGACTTAACTTCTAGAATAACTCCTGCATCTATAAAATTAGTTAATTTCACAAATATGAACAGTTTTAAGAAGATCTCGTTTCAAAAATAATGCACAAATACCCTTGTTATTAAATTTCTTAACTGTAATTTGATGTCATATTATGTATTTGCAGTTGTGCACCATTTTGGTATAATATATGTATGATTTGGATCATTTTGTGTATCACGTGTGTCATCTGTCGGTGTTGTCATGTATAGGGTGTTCCAAAATCAACGCTGGATTTGAATTTGCCCTTTTCTGCACTAAATGGTTGGTAGTCCTACAAAAAGAACTCGACAGCGGAGAGTTTTGGGTTGGTAAAAATGGAGTCTTATACTACACAACAACGTGTTTTCATTATTGAATAGTATTTCAGAGAGTCTGTCGACTGCAAATTTCGACAAAAAGTGTGTATGCGACCCTAACCCATAGAAAACTAACCTAAACTAAAAACTACTAACAAAAATAATCTGAAGACTAAGAACTTTGCTTTCTATTTAACCATTTTTACTAACTTTAATCTCTCAGCTGTTAAAATTATTAGTTTCAGGGTTGCCAACAATTTACTACAATAATGGCGGCAAATTCAAGTCTCACGTTGATTTTGGAACACCCGATACATGAAAATACAAGTGACGTACGTGACATATTATCCACATCATACATATACGATACCGAAAATGGTCCACAGTTTTGTGCAATATTTTTGAAACGAGGTCTCCTTAAAAGTGTTTCAATTTTGTAAAATTAACTTGCATCATTTTAGAAGTTAAATCATCATTAAAACAAGACCTCGGTTTATAATATACACCCACATACATATACATATACACCGGGTTCTATTTCACACATAAATCACAAAACTTATATCGATCGGTACGGGAAATTCGAAATCGCGATTTTAGTGGTCAGCAAAATGCTGTTACTGTATTCCACGGATAAAAAAATGATTTTGTAAAAGTTCATTCTTTAGATTCCGCCATATTGGAACAATTTAGACGCCACTCATAAATTGTAGCCTCCTCCCACTATCCGGGGGCTTAGGTGGAATCCCACGGGCTCGCAAACAAGTAAAAAAAGAAATCAGTAAATTATCTCGAAATGAATAATGTTTACCTGTCGACCGCCATCTTTCATTTTGATCGGCCATGTGGGCTGCATCCGAACTTTGCGAAAACCAAATAATTACAATTGATAATGAGTAAATGAATCAATCGCCATTTTTTTTTGGCTCATCACCTTTCCTCGTAAATATTATCTTTCTTTTCATTTTTATCTCTGTATAAGATGATTTTGTATAAAATTTATATTTTTACAAAAAGAGAGAGAGGGAGTAGAAAACTTTTTAATGAAGTTTGCGAACTTGACTTGATTTTGCTGACTTTGCTTCCGAGGAATTTTTTCAAGTTTTGTTTCCCACCCCCTTTCTTCCTTCATCCCTATCATCTCTTTCTCTTTCTATCTTCACTGTTCTTTTGTTTAAGTTTATAACGTTTTGAAGTTGTTAAAAATGAAATAATAATTAACAAATGATCATTTTGGGAAAAAAGTGCTGAGAAGGGGAAGAGACAAGTTATGTCGGAGAGAGCTTTAATTCGTCATCTGTTCCTTATTGCACACTTTCGTAACAAATCCATGTCATAAATACCGCACACGAAATAATTAATTCCTTCAATACTGCTCTCTTTGACTAGCTATAGTCATTTTGGGATGTTGATGAGACGTTGATTAGACTGACCGCCATCTTTAAATTATTTTATTACGCATTACGAGCAATTTTTTGCTGGATTCACGTTAAACGAGAACCGAGCGTTATTACAACAACATCAAGACGGTGATTAGAAACCTGTTATGACGTCCGGTAGCGCCACAGTGGTGCCATACAATATTTCACAAACTCTTTGGCTGAGTTCCGGTGACGTCATATTCGGAAATCACTGCGCATGCGTCGCTGGCGATCTTATACTTAAACTTATGGACGATTAACACTAAAGTTCATATGTTGTGAATTTAAAATATTGATACTCAGGCAGCATGAGAGTCATAGTGTTAAAACAAGAACAATTGGCATCACGAGTACAAAATAATGAAGTTGGGCTTGGATAAGTGTGCAGGATTTATGAAATGGGTTTATGGTAGAGTCGTGCAATGGTTTTAAAACATAAAGCAATGTAGGGGAATTTAATATTTGAAAGTGTGCATGATTTGTGAAAAGAACAAAAGTATTACCAACATTACACAAAACTTAACTGTCACTTGACTGAGAGAATGAAACCATTAAGCTGGAATTATTTAGTGACTCGCACGAGAAACACCGCCGGATGGATGTAGAGAAAAAAATGGTGGCAACTATAAAAAGTCAAAAAGCTCAAGAAAAATTGAAGGAATTTTTTTTTGGAGCCGGAAAAAGGCAAAAAGAAATATGATGATTGAGATAACATGTACATAGGTTAAGCAAAGGCGGTTTAATTTAAACAAAGGCTCGTCGGAGAGTGACACTCGAGAATTGGCTTCTGGAGGGCAGATTGGGGGTAAGTCCTGTATGGGAAAGAAGAAGACGCCTCGAGGATGGAATCATTCCATCGATTTCTCTCTTTCAAGTACAAACAACTTTTCCTTCTCTCTCTCTCTCTCATTTTTTTTTCTTTTTCATTTCGTTTGATAGTAAGTTCACCAAATCATATCTGACTTATGGTTTAATGAAAATTCTTTTTCCTTTGTACAAACATTCCGGATATTTCTAACTTTTCTTCTTTTTCCATTTTTTTCTTTTATTCATTTATTTCTTTTTATTATAAAAAAACCTTTAATAATATTTATGAGAGGGGCAGCCAAATCGTCGTCCATTAAACGATGTTCATCACAATCCATCTTCTTCCAAAGCTGTGCCCCAGATAACGACATCCCATCACCATCGATCGAGATTCTCTGCTTAAAAGTATCCCACAACGACGCGGAACTAAACTACCCTCCCACGAAATAGAAACGAATCAGCAAATGTGCATTATTTATGAAACCAATTCATCACGACGGTGGGCAATAATTTATGAAACAAATTTCCCGCCAAAGTGTGCGTTACTAATGAAACACGATCCCATTCTAATACGTTTCGAATTATTCAAACGGTTTAAACACAACCCGCGTAAAAAAGGACCCGAGCATTGTTTCACAAACAAGAAGAAAAAATTAGTAAAATTATTCAAGCATAACATTCAATTTGGATAATTAGTTTTCTTTTACGCCATTTTTATTTTTTGTTTCCGATTTTTATGAGCTATTTCTTCGCGTAAAACGAGACCAGAAAGCCCATTTACATATTTTAAAATGATTAGAACTTATTAACCTTAAAGATAAACTGAATTCTATTATGGGTCGTTAAAATTATGTCACGAACCGCCTTTAAGTAGGGATTTGATGGAGATGTTATTTCAAAAGTATTGCACACATTATTACGAGAATTCGGTGGAGTGCGGCAAACTGTCAGAGGATGTTGTCGTTGCAAATTCAAACTCTCTTCCACATCCGGTTAAATTCGTTTCCTTTTAGCCATTTATTTTTTGTTTTGAACGCATTGATTATAATGAACGTACTGAGTGAGGGTGCTTATTAAAGTGATTTCTGGTTGATTTGTGTTATGTTTACTTGTTATACGAATTTTCTGGCGTCTCTTTTCTATTTTATTTCGCTTTTTATAATTCGGGTTTCTTTTTACGCGAGTGCTGTGATAGAAGAATCGTTAAAACTTTGATTCTTAGTTTGTTTCGACATTTTTTTGTATTCCAACCTTTTGTGACTGTTTATTTAAATCAAAAATTAAATTTTGTGTTATACAACGAATTTGGGTTCGTGAAAATGACGTCATACACCACCGGTTGCCAACTGTAGAAGTTAAACAAAAATGGCGGTGAGGAAAGTATTGTGAGAACCACTGTTCACCACTGAAACCTTTTTCTCTTTCTCCTTCGAATCCCGGCATTTATAAAAAGAGAAATAAAAATCACCCGGATGGAGGATTTAAAGATTTTCTGAAAATGTCTTTTTGATTAGATTTGTGGCGACGTTTTTGTTCGTGAACTGTTAACTCATTGCCGTGATTAGAAAAAGAACCGGGGAAGTTTAGCAGAAAGAGCAACAAATAAAGGCAGTTTATAGCGTAGAACTTACCGCTTGGCTGAGTTTCTCTGTCAGGATCCCTCCATTCTGAAAACTAAAGAAAACCAAAATTAGAAAATCTGTTTTAAGTCACGCCGCCATTTTGCAAAAAAAAATTTTTTTCTGATCCTTCTTCTTAGGTGTGTCATATTAGACTACATAAGGCAAAATTGAGAGGTTGTGTTTTTCAGTGACGTGCTAAGAACTCAAACATCATCAATTAGAATTATTTATTTTGGAATTTAAAAATTTTTGACCTTTTGGGGTGTAGAATATAATTTAGGTCGGATGTTCTGAAACTTTTCGCTATAATTCAAAAACAATGGGAAAGGGATTTTCGTTGTGCAAAAGCTCACTGAATCAGTTTCAAGTTCAATAAAATAAAAACGGAAGATGGATACGTGAGTCGATTCAAATACACCATTTTGATCCTTTTGAGATTGGTACCTGGCACCGGTCCTGACACCTAAATATATTTTTCCACTTGATTGTTTAACAGAATAATATCAAATAAAAAGCTTTTATTCTTGGCAATTTTCTTGAGTGCGTCCTCCTCCAGCTTCTTCTCCATCTCCAACCTCATTCTTGTTTCCTCCTATTTTTCTTTCTTCTCTTCTGCTTCCTTCCTCCCTCCCAGCCTCCCTTCCCGATATTCCGAGAGAAATCTCTTGACACACACCGACGACTCAAATTGACACTCAGTTGACGGGAAATCTTTTATTTTATTTATATACGTTTTCCGCTTCCTAATCCAACCTTCTTTTCCATTATTTTGTTTATGTCAACGGAATGAAATATTACTCTGATTTGAATTTATTTTTGGAAAGGAAAGTGGGGAACGTCTCGTAAAACGCTGATTCACTTAACACTGATTCGGTTGAAATCGAGCACCGTTACAAGTTACACACCCGTATGAACTCTACTGAGAGTTTCATATTTGCACGACACGAAAGCTGGTGTGTAGTGACTTACATTTGAAGCAAAAGCTGTGCAATATTTATGAAAAGGAAGCCACCTTTTCTAATAAGAGTGAACACTAATCCTCGTAAAAGTTTAATCCTAACTCATCTCAATGAAAATCCCTCATCATGACCATAACCCATTTTTATGTTTGACTTTAATAAATAATTTATGGATGAGGAGGAATAAATAAGACCATAAATAATGAGACGAAAGGTGTTTAACAATAAACACCGAAAAATTAAAACAAAGGAAAATGGAGAACATTTTGTTTATTATCTGTTTCATCTCAGTTACCAGTCATCCATGGGCTCTGTCTGTGTCGGATGACCTCGTTTAGCGCTGGAACTTATAACAACGAACCGCCCGCAATATAAGCAATGAAACATGATGAAAACGATTCTTTTCATTTACTTGAAAGAAGACATAAACACGGCCCTGTCTGTCTGTCTGTTTAGGCGTTTTGGGTGAAATTTCGCGGGTTTAGCATCAGACGATTGAGTTGGAGGATAACCAGATGAAGAGGCAAATTGCTGGCTTAATGGCCCCGAAAATGAATATTGAAAGAGACCGATGAGAGCCCCAATTCCCTTCACTTGTAGTTTGGAGACCTACAGCTACCTGGAATATAGCTGCTGAGTTCTTTTACAACTGTCACCATTCCTCATCCACTTTCGCGGTGTTGAGTGTAGTATTTCGGAGTGCTCATCCGGAAATACCTCAACGGAATAATGAATTCGAAATGCTTAAACCTCCCCGGGCTCCCCGTTTCGTTTTCCACGGTTCCACTTTCTCCTTCTACTGTTTCGCCAGTTCAAAGTAAACTTCTCCACCTTTCAAAGGTAACGGAATACGCTTTGGTCGTGATTTCCATAAAACTTTTTATCTCTTCCTATTTTTTCCCATCTTCTCTCTCTGGCTTAAAAGCTTTCTGGAGTGTCTTCAGATAGAATTACTATCGAGTTTTTATAAAAATTAGAAGAAGAAGGAAAATAAAATTTTTTTTTCTCCAGCCCTGGAAATCTTTTTTTATAACTTTCCATTCCGTCCGGAAAAACGCTCAAAAACTTTTTTACATATTAATTAAAGTTACAGTGAAATTAATTCGTCATCCCGGTCCTCCATCCCTTGCTTCCCTTTTCTACTCCTCCTTCCTCTTCTCTTCTCTTTCTTCTTTTTTTTTAATTTACATTTTTTTTCTTTGTTCTTTGTTTACTTCATAAACTTTGTTTTATTTATTTGTCTTCTGATTGACCGCGTAAAATTAATTACAGGTCGATTGACTAATTAATTATTGCGTAATACACACACCCCAACCGTGGCCTTTTACATGTTGTTAGGCACTAATTCAAAAGGGACCTGTAAATACGCGAGTTGAGCGGGTGGCTCGGGTTTTGTTTTACGCGATAATAGGCGATAAGCTATAACCGACTTCAGTTATACTTTTCACTCACTTTGACTGAAATTAGAAGTAGTAAGCTAATACAAATAGTAGTGGTAGTAGTAAATGGTAGTCCTCGTCTGTGTTACTTTCTGTGTCTCGGTCTTCTGTGTTAGTGTCACTTAATCACTTCACGACCTATATACCCTCCGGATGACTTACCGTAATCACAAGGGTGTAACTAAACATGAAAGTGTGTTAAACTGAAAGTTGTTATAGTTGTGTGAGTTCGAACCCACTACTGTTATACTATATACGATATTAAAACTCAAACTGACGTTAGTATAACTTTTGGACACTACCCCGCGTCAGATTTCTTCCCACCCTTCCCAGACTTTTCGCCTTCCATTACATCTAAAAGCAACTTCAGAGTTTCAAGGGTTGGTATCCACTAACAGTCGAAGGTATGTTATACACTAACATTAATAACACCCACGAAAATCTTAAAACTCATCTCATTTCATAAATAATGCACATTATTAAAAGATTATCTATCCTTCTATATCATTTAATCTGAAGTCAGTTCTTGTTTTAGTCCTAACAAGACCTCATTTCAAAAATAATGAACACTATTGTGCACTCTCTCACAGAGAATTCGTTATGCAAATTAAACATATCTTCGTGAGGAGTTCGTTTCAAAAATATTGCACACTCTTAAGTAAAAAATTCATTTCATAAGTAAAGCACAGAGGATTGAAATTTGGAATTATCTGGATAAAGATCGTCGTAGATAGAAAAAGCATTTCGGGGGTAATATTAATGAAGGAGAGGAGGTGAAATGAAAGCTGGGCAACAGCAAATGAATTTGCCTCAATTTTGAAAGGAACAAAAATTTTTTTTGGAGGATTTAAAAAATTTTGAATTCGGGGAAAGAATTCAATAGAGTTCATGGCTGTGCGCATGCTCGAAACCCATATCCTAGCGCTTAATTTACAAATTAAAAAGGGCTCACGTGCGAATGGAAACTTCATGTCAAAATAAAAAATTTGATTTAAAAAAAGTTCATGCAAAACTGACGAGAAATCCGTTGAAAAGCTCAAAAAACGGAGCTTTTTTCGAACAAGAAGAGAAAAACTTTCTCTCACTCTCTCCTTTTTCATTCTTTTACACCACACATTTTACAACTTAAACGGCCATCGGTGTGAGTGTTCCGAAATATTTTTATCCTTATTTCGTCTCTTGATAACCCCCACCCACCCCCGGTTTCTCACAAGTTTCCTTCCACCATCTCCTTTCCCTCGAGCTCTCGTGCCGACATTTTAAGTCGCGGCATAAACAAAAACGGACGGAAACTTTGCAGATGGACGTGAAAACGAAATAAAACTTTGTTTTGTTGACTTTGAGACTTGGTCAGGAGAACAAGAGGCCAAGGAAACTGCTTCTGGCTCGACTTCTTTCTCTTTTAGAAGGAGATCGTCAGTCGGTCTGTAGCCTTATCGCCGGTTTCGTACTAAATTCGAGTCGTGTTGCAGTTTGAATTGGATCCTTCTGGTAAACCGAGTGACCAAGACCGAGTTTCTATGGCCAAAAAGGATTTTCAGGCTTACATCATGACATCGGGATATCGTAATGGAAATGGTATTAAATGTGCAATATTTATGAAATGAACACTCCTGAAGGTGTCTATTAGTTGTAATATAGCTCCTCACGTGGGTTATGAAATGAATTCTTCATGCAAGTGTGCAATACTTATGAAATAAGCCAAGAAGAGGGTATATAACGTTGATGGATGGACACTTTACACGCAAATTCACAATTCGGGTTAAGAGAGGCTGAGAGAGAGAAGAGAAGAAACATGGAAGAGTTTCACTTTCTCTCTCTTTCGATTAATATGTTTGTCAGCTTTTTGCCTTCACACCCAAACACACCGCCATATATACATCACGCTTTATTAATAATATAAATTAATAAAATGAAATAAAGACCGGGTGACGCCGGGATATGTGCTAGAATAAATGTATAAACCTCGCATTTTGCTGATGTTAAGTTTATTTATTAAGTCGTTATCGGTTGGCTAGCCGCAGAAGAACATGTGAAACAGACCTTCTGGTCCGAACTGCGACTATTACGGTTCTCTCATTTCGTTTATACAGCTCGACACGAGTCAAAAGTGTTGGAAATTCAAATGACAGAGATCCTCAAAGACAATTGTGTGACAAGGTGAACCTCCTTCTCCTCCTCACTTTATCACTTCCCCGCCTCCCGTTCCCAATCATCCGGCTCTGAATTATTTAGAAGAGTCTCAGCTCCGAAATTTCCGCTTTCATCAACCGTTGGGAAAATCCTCGAAACTTTCCCCGAAACGATGCACTTCGGGATGGGACTTTCAAACGACTTTTCGAAACTTTTCGTCCAACTAACACTTGTAGTACAACCACACCCACACATTCAGGTTCTTCCTCTTGATGATGGTATAACATCACACCTCGAGTGTTAAATTATTCATCGAGTTTTTCCTCGACAAGAAGTTTCCTTCCTTTCACGCCTTTTGATTTTCATTTTTTTTTTCTTTAACCTCTTCCACACAATCGGGGAAGGTTTGCCAACATCATCCGTGACGTCACATAACAGCAAACGAATTAGAATCCCTAACAATGGTTTCTAACATTTGCAATCTAATTTAGCAGAAACTTTTCAAACTGTAATTTTTATAACCCACTTGTCGGGTGAATGTGAGAGGAAGAGAGAGAGAGAAAAAGTCAGAAACAATTACCATCAAACTTATTTGAGCTGAAAATCGAATTTTCCAAACGGTAGGTTCTTTCAAATTCGCCCACCCGTCCTTTCCTCCGCAACACTTCCTCTCCCACATCCAGTCGGGTGGTAGGTAAGTAATTTGGAAGGATGCACTTTCGCGAAAATATCTAAATTAAAGATGACGACACTTCGGTGAGGCACAAAACTCATTCAACTAGATAAATAAGTCATTAATTTATTAAACAGAAACTGGATAATAGATAAAGGAATCACGCAAGCGCAGCATTAAACGTCTATCCTAAAACCAATTCTCTTGATAAATGGCGACCTTCCTCTTCTTTCTCTCCTGTTGCAATAAAAAAACTTTTCTTTCTCTTCCTCCAACCTCTGTGTTTCTCTGACAGACAGATAAAACCCGACAGAAAAACTCCGACAGAATGGAAAACCCAAGCCAGGGAGACAGAAAAACGGCTAAATCGCGTCCGCGTAACTCTCATTATTTATGTTGTGACGAATACCGCAAAAGTAATTAACTTTTATAATTATTTAGGCATTTTATAGCGCTATAAATATGAGTTTTGTCAAGCGATATAAATTATTTTAAACTGGGAGGAGTACCAGTGAACACGTCGATGGCTGACTTCATTACCTTTAAGTGATGTCGTCATCGGTTTATGGAAAAACATTTTGTGGACCGTTAAAATCGGGACTTAGAGTTTCGCGAATCATAAGAATCGATTGTTTTAGGTTTTGTTTTACGCGTAATTTATTCAGCATTGCAATAAAATTATCTCGAAGGAATTACAGCTAGTTTCATTAATACTGCACAGCGTTATTAACGCCATATCGGTGCTTTAACCGTTACATCACAGACCCCCCGCGAAGAATTTGAATATTACAGACGTATTCCAAGGAATTTTTACTTATTTCAAAAGTAATGCACACTTTGATGGTGAATTTTTCTCATAAAAAATGCACGAAACAACATTCGACTTTGCTCCTGTATTTATTTATGGTTGAGGTTTCGTTTTACGCGTTTTATTTGTAGCGTCTAATTTCGCGTAAAAGAAGACCCTATCATTTAACTTGGTGGAGATGAAACAAAACAAAATGACGTATGGAATGGTCCTAAAAAATGGGTTGGAGTGTTTAAAAGGAGGCTCACGTTTGCTGAAAGGGATAAAGTCGAAAATCAGCAATCAAACAGAAATCGAAGGGAAAAATGAATTTGGCCAAAATAATCAAAATTCGATCGATCAAACGTTAAAATCTCTCTCTCCTCTCGATCTCCCACCTTCCTCTCTCTCTCTTTTCCTTTTCCTCCTCCTCTTCTTCCTTCTTCTTCTTCTCTTCCTTTCCCTCGACACGCGAGTACTGCAAATGCGATAAACATGACTTATTATTTTAAAATTAGCTCTGGTTTACTGAAAAAATTTCACTTCGGAAAAAGAAAATATTCGAGGAATTCAGTGGCGGAGTGAGGATATTATTGTTTAACGATTCCCAGACATTTTCATTCGTGGTGCCAAAACATCGTTTCACTTGTTTAATCTGACCCAATTCCCGCCTTCCCCCCCAGAAACCGTTAATTAGGTTTCGTTCCAATTTTTCAAAAATTTCGAACGTTTTCCCAACAAGCCGACGACTACAAATGGCGTTTGTTTCGAGTGTGTCCTTGTTTCTTGTCTTTCTTTCTTCTCTTTTTCGCTTTTCCTTCGAAATAAATGAAGCTTTGGGGAGATAAAAATTTTTCCTGCTGTTTTGTTTGTCTTTGCTAATGGGTCGCTTGTTGTAGTTTCGGGTGAGGAATTCTGCCCTCTCACGTGTGAGGAAAATTTTCAAAATGTCCTTTTGTTGTTGTTAAAACAAGTGAAAGAAAAACAAAACAAAAAAATATGAGGTCAGGTTAGAAATCTGTTTCCCAGGTGACAACAGACGGCATTACCTAACCGTTCTCATGAAAGCTTCAAATTATAAATGGTTCCGTGAGTCCGTCCAAAAGGAAATGAGGTCACTTTTATTGAAATTTCCACGGGTTTCTGCTCACTGCTAGCCCGTTCGCATATTAACCAACCTGCCCTGAATTATTTACCTCACATCTCGCTCAACCTGCTAACTAATTCAGAACAACCCCCCGCGAATAAAAATATTTCCCTCCATTTTTATCTATCTATTTACTTATTTTCACTTAGGATTTCAGTCAATATCATTACACCCGACAACGTGAAACCATCCACTCGAAGTTTCTTCTTCCTTCCTCCTCTTCCGCTTCCCTTCTTTCACGAAGAAAATTATCGCCAAATGAGTTTTTCCCTCAGACGAAGTTTTCTCAAAGGAAAAAACTCTCCTGGGTATAAGGAATCAATGATGTTGACTTCGTCTTAATCATCTGGCGTCTTCTTTTCCCTCTCCTCCCACCCCACATCCCCCCTGACACCATCCCCTTCAGCTCCGTCTGAAAACATTTCGTCCACAAATTGATTTCAGGTTCTCCTTTCTCCATCGCCGGGATCCCGAGAGAAGCTTTCGGGGTTTCGGTTTCCCGAGACTTTGTTAAATTTTATCAGATAATTAGATGTTTAAAAATGGAGGGAAGAGGAGGTGAGAGAGAGAGAGGAGTCGGAGGGAGGAAGGAAAATTCGAAAACCTTTCAACGAGAATCCAAGTAATTGAGAGTCGATTCAGCGACTTTTCAAACGAACCCGAAGGAAAATTTCACTCCTCCTCCTCCTCCTCCTCTTTTCCTTCTTCTTCCTTCCTCTCGCCCATCCCGTGAAGGTCGAAATATTTTAAAAATTCGAGTTGGAAAACAAAAGAAGTTGCATTCGAAGAATTTCAAGAGGAGGGATGAAAAGATGGCGGTGAAGTCTGACCTGGTCGAGTTGAGGCTTTGGAATGAGAAGACCAAAACGTTTTAAAGCTTTTGTGCCTTTAACGAAGCTCGAAGATCTTTCTTCTATCCTGAATAGACTCCTAATTCAATAGATAATCTCCTCATTCTCTACGTCCCAATAAAATTTTTCTAATTTGAGGCGAAGATCACTGACGAGCAGCCATAAATTTATTTCAAAACAATGCCCGTCGTTTGATCTCTCATCCCGTCATTTGAGAAGTGGCATTTTTCATAAATACTGCACACTCTTTTCATAAACCCATTTCAAAAATACTGCACAATTGTATTGCTCGTTGACTTAACGCACTGTATCACTTAGATTCTTGGTACTCAAACCTAGACCCACGAGCGACATGCGGCCCACCAATTTCTTCTGAGTGGCCCAGAGGCCCAAAGAATTTTAGAGCCTTGGTACTCAAACTGCGGCCCACCAAGCTCTAAATGGGCCAGTGACCCATTCAGTGAAAATTTGTGAAAGGTCAGTTGCTCTATGTTAAGTCTGAACTATAGTGCCTGACCAGTACGAAAATGTTCTGACCTGTGCTCAGAAACTGCTGATATTGCTTGTCCCAACATATCTGTATGAGGCAATATACAGAAAATGGATACAGAAACAGACTGACAGATGTACATACAGATGAAGCCCTGTGGGTGGACTGTATGCGTCAAAAGCTGGACTTTGTCATGTGGTCCTATGGAAATTTGGCCCGGGAAGGAAAAGCTCGAGTACCAAGGACTTAGACCTACGCATCTCCAGTCCCTGGCATCCAAAATCAAAATGGCGTCTTTCTCATTCGAGCTAATCTCTTATTATTGTTATGAGATAGTCTATAAATTTAAATTACCCAGTTTAAAAATAAATTGAAATTAAATTGAAACATATTGGTAGTTAGAAGCAATAGTCTTTAACTCGGGAAACGATTTGAAATTCTCAAAGGAAACACAACAAAGGAAGGAAATTGAAAATTGTTTGAACTGATATTTATTGACCGTTCGCTTCAAAAGAATTTTTTTTTTTGGGTTTTGGTTTTGTTTCTAAAAGGAAACTCTCTCTCGGAAAACAGACGTTAACCACCAGCAGCAATGAAATAAGGAAAAGTCTTTGAGAACAATCGGAATCACAGGTTTTGCGGCAACCATAAATCCCTCTGTTTCATCGCACTTATCTTACCCAACAGTTTTAACGACTTTTTTTTGCCACCGTTTCCTTTTTCTGACTTTGAGAAATAAAAAAAAGAAAAATAAGGAAAGTAGAAATGAAGGACAAAAGAGAAAGATGGAAGTAGAATGGGGAGAAGGGGAAAAGGAAATGAAAAGAAAGAGGAAAGAGAGACAGATTTAACGCGACTTCAATCTGAAAATTCGAATTTGAGTCGCAGTAAAAAGAAAGCTTTTTCCTTTTTGATTTTTTATTTTTATTTTATTTTTGGAGAGCAAGAAGGAGGTCGTAGTCTTTCTTGATTGAATACGAAGCTTATCAAATGTTCTTAAAAGCCATCCAAAAGTTTAAAGTTGCGCTATAATTATTAGGCCTACCGGAAAATCTATACCCATCTGTCTCGAAGCTGATGAGAACACCAAAAATTAGACGAACAAATCACAGCCCTACAAAGAAGCATGTAGGACATACAAAACAACGTCAGCGGCAGCAACTATGATATTAGCTGGAATCCCATTAGTGATAATCCCCTCGGAAACAGGAGGACGCCAAAAGACAGACGACAGGACGGACAACAATCAAGAAAGCTGACAAAGGACTAAGTTTTAGAACCTTGGTACTCAAACTGCGGCCCACCAAGCTATACTGAGTTGCCCAGAGGTCCAGTGGAAACCGATTCAGTGAACATTGTTGAGTCTGGAACATAGTGCCTGACCAGTACGAAAATGCTCGGGTTTGTGTTAGTTCATTTAAGACACTGTATTTTGTAGGAATTCCCAATAAGAAATGATACAGAAGAACTAGATAATTTATCCAGTACTCAAACTGCGGCCCACTAAGCTCTGGACACAGTGGCCCAGTGGAAACCGATTCAGTGAACATTGTTAAGCCTGAAGTCTGGAACAGTATGAAAACGCTCGGGTTTGTGCTCAGAAACTGCTAATATTGCTTGTCTCAACATATCTTTCTGAGGCAATATACAGAAACAGACTGACAGATGTACATACAGATGATGCCCTGAGGGTGGACTGTATGCGTCGAAAGCTGTACTAAGCTCATTTGCCCAGATGAATATTTGGTGCAGAAAGTAAAAAGCTTGAGTACCAAGGTTCTAGAACCTCAAAACGACGAGAAGGAAAAGGTGTGCAATAATTATGAAAGGGATTTCTAATAAAAGTGTGCATTATTTATGAAAAATGAAATATTCCAATAAATTTGTAAATCCCCACGTCGCTCTCCCTCTTGAGACCTAAGCTTTGATGTTCTTGTGGTTACACCAGAACGTTTAGCTTCTATCACACACAAAGGTTCAATATACTAATATTATTATACAAACATATAATGCCACAAAGAAACTATTTTCAGCTTCAAAATCAAAAGAAACACGAAAAACCCAATTTAAGAAACTGTCATCCTCACATCGATCGCATAAAAAGAGACCTAATCGCGTAACCCCTGGTTTTCTACTGTTCAATTGAGCCTAACCAAAAGAGAATAGTTTTGGTGAGGAAGTATAACTTTATACACTGCCCTGAAAAGTGTAATTCGAAATAGTACTAATGAAGAAACAAAAAGAATCTAAATCTGTTAAGACAACAACTAATCTTCTCTTTTAACGACCGGAATTTATTAGAAATCATAATTTGAAGAGAAAAAGGTGAAACTATAACTATAAATAAAATTAAGAATTAATGGTGAAGAGCTTTCAAGAAGAAAGAGAGAAAGGAAGAGAGAGAGAGAGAGGCGATTCCATTTTGCGGAAACCCATTGCGATCAATAAAAGTTGAACAGGAAGTAACCGTCACATAAAGCGGAATAAAGGAATTTCGAAATTTATTTCCGGAAATAAAGAAACAGAAAAGGAAGTAAAGCACGAAAAGATCAAGAGAGGTGGGAAGAAAGATTTTCTATTCCGAGGTAATATCAAAGCTTCTCTCCTTCGGTAAACATTTACACGTTTTAAAATCACGTGACTCACAGGTGTGACCACTCCTGGGAATCGTTTTTCGTTTTCCTTTCTTTTTAAATTCGATCATCATTTCCAAGATGTTGAAAAGCTCTTCTTAGAAAAGCTCGGATGTGGAAGGTAAAAAATGGTGATCATACCTGAACTCTTCGCCTCGCCGCGATCGATCTTGACTTCTTTCTTAATGCCTCCAGAGGGATGGCCTTTCACTTACACTCTTACTGATTACAATTCTCAGCGTTGCTGATCACAACTCTGAGATCATTTCACTCCGCGACCACGAGACAAAATCCCTTTCAAACTCAACCTGAAATGAGAAAAATGTTGGGTTAGGTTTCCTGTCGTGCGAATTAAAATTTAAGCTCCGCCATTTTTAGAAAATTTAAGCGGGTAGTTCATCAAGTTTATAAAACTTCAGCGATACTCATGCAGACTATATTAATTATAGTATAGACCACATTTTTAATCACCGGGCCCCAAATAAAGTAGGAGGGCCGCATAAATTTGTGAGAAAACTAAATTTCGACCTGAAACCTAAAAAACCTTTTCGACAATAAAATTGCAATCACCGCCTTTCAAGAAACACAGAATCGCTGAAATTGCTAGTTAACAGCAGCCTCACTAATTGTGTGACAGAAGGCAACACAAACCAGCAGAGACGTGGTGTGTTCGTATTGCATGTTTGAACAAGTCGCCGACAAGTGACTAACTCCTAAAATTGTTTCGGTTTAGTATCTACTACCGCTTATATTATTAATTTTATAACAATATATCGATGGGAGAAAGTCGATAAAATAAATTCGATTATCGAAACTTGGGGCCTCATAAACATTTTAACGGTGTTGCTCATCCCTTTCGAGTAAAACTGAATTCGTATAACTCGCGTAAAACAAGACCGTTACTTTTATGACCAGGATTTTTACCGCGTTTTCGGTTAGAATTTCCAGGAAAGCAAAAAATCGTTGGCGAAAAATTAAAAAGAACCAAGAAATTTGGTTACAAAAAAAGGTTTCCGCTCCTCTCGTGTTTCCCTCCGGTTTTTTGTCTTCTCGAACGTGACTCGAAATTCAAATTTGACTTTTTTCTGTTATCTAAAAAAGACATAACTCAAGTTCCCATGGTTTATGGTCCACGAGAAGAAACCGGTTTTTTATAATTTCTAGATTTCACTCAGAAACCATTTTACAGCCGTGGCTCATTTTATTTATTTATCAATTCGAAAGGCTCTCTGCGAGTTTCCTTTCCCGCGAAATTGTCGGCTGTCAAATCATTGAACGGAAAATAAAATTTTTTGATCTCGGGGGATCTCGAAGGTCAAAGTTTTCCGCTTTGGTGTTCAATTCCTCTCAAAAGTGTTGCGTTTTTGGGTGGGCAACCAGTGTCAGAGGAACAATTCTTCAAAGCTGTTGAGGATTTAAAATAGTCTCAGAGGGTTGGAAAAGGGAAACTCGAGGGGCAAGTTTTAGTGTTCATTCGTCCGGGGTTAAAATCCTGTTTTGGAAGTTCACCTCAAATTCAAAATTGTAGTTCTGTAATAAAGGGAAAAAGATGGCGGAATGAATTAAACAACAAAGTGGAGAGAGAGAGCGGGGGGGTAAGGGTATACGTATAAGCGAAACGACCCATTTTCAAAAACTCAGTTCGAAATCCAGCTTAGAGCGGACTTTCGAAACTTTCTACAGGAAGTAGACAAGTTTTCGGTGGGTGGCCACATCCGGGGGGAGGTTGTGGCTGGGTGAGAGGTGACCGAACAAAAAATGAGTAAACTCGCAATCAAGAACGGCGTTGTTTCCTGATTAACAAGAATTACGACAAAGCCACTCGTTAATCCCACAATAAAATCCATTAAAAAGTGGGAAAATAGTGATTGGAAATCGCCGTAGATCAATCACTCCATCTTTTTAATCGATCCATCAATCAAAGGCTATTAGAGGTAGTCCCCATTTCTCCTCCTCTCCTCTACCTCCTTCCTCTTTCTTAATTCCATCCAAAAAATCTTTCGCTCCCTCGCTCTCTCCCAAAACCCGAGAGATTTAAGTATAAAGAAACGGTTTTGGGAAAGTTTCCGGAGGAAAAGCAGTAGAGAGCTGGAAGGTGGCCAGAGGGAGAATGAGTCCCGGGAGAGGGTAAGTGGAGGGCAAAGGTGGCTCATTAAAAAATGTGACCAAATCCAATTGGGGTCCTTTGCCAAGTTCACTCCTCTCCTACGTGTTTCCTCCATGATCAATTAATTTTGTTAATTGATTTTTATGAACAATAATTTAAAATCATTTTAATCGGAGAGAGAGAGGCTTTGATACCTATTTTGTGTAGGAGTGGGAACGGCCAGCAGGAGGAGGTGTCACAAATGTAAATCATCCTATTCACAGCCGTTTTTTGGCGTCCGTCTGTTTGTCGCTCTCGTGTTTTGTATTTCGTGAGAAAAGATGTAATAAATTGTTGGCAAATTCACTAATTAATTATAATTAATAAATCCGAGAGAAAGTTTCCAATTTAACAATTGGATTTGATAGGGAAAAAGATTTGTCGACAAACGAACATTTCCCGTCTTCTTCCTTTTTCCTTTTTTTGTCTTTTAGAAAAGAAAGAGAGGAGGAGGAGGAGGGGGAGATTATCTTTTCTAAAAATCAAAGTGGCTTCGTTTTGTATTTTGAAAATTTCTTTGAGCATAAAGAAAAATATTTTTCCTTTCAAAATTCTTACAAACATACCAAAAAGAAAAATTATTTTACCACTCAAACGATATTCATCTGTAACCCTTTTAGACTACAGTCTTTTTACTCTACTCTGAGAGATTTATAACAATAATCAGGACTTTTTTTACGCGTTCGTTGTTTTTAAATCCACAAACCCCTTCGTGAAGGATTCGTTAAGCACTCCAACCTGATGTTTGTATGGGAGTGGCCGTATGAACCAAATTCGGGAGGGCAGAGGTTGTCGTAATTATTGAGATCAAAACTATTCACAGGACAATGAAAAATGAAAACGTTTGAACCTGCTGTAGACACTCGCTATGATGACAAAAACGTGCTGAATCACAGGTTGTCAATTTAGACTTAACCTGCTGCAAAAGCAACCGGGTGATTCGAAAGTCTCTTACCTCATTTTTCAACAGGAAACGGATTTCATAAATAATGCACACTTTAAATTCGTGTCATAAATGTTATCCAAACCAGAAAGTAATAAATCCATATATGTCACGGTAAAAGTGATAAATTAGGCGAATCCAATACCGTGAAGTGGATGAACAAGTTGGGATGTGCTGGTTGAGAAAGACCGGCGTTCACAACCAGTATAACAAGTATAGGATACGAAAGCGATGTAACACGGTTCACAAGAGCCATTATTCATATTACAGTCGTGTGTCCGGCCTGTCTAGCGCTCATTAAGAGATTTCTAATTAGCGAGTCAGCATTAGAGTCAAAATGCGGGAGAAACTTATGTCAGTCAAGTGAACAGACATAAAGTAAAACAAAATATTCAAAACTGAGCGGAAGTTATTAAATATTATTAATTTACACGAGAAGTCATTAAATCAGAAGTTTTGTTCTGTTTCAATGAAGACGTGCTTGTTAATCTTGGGAAAGTTCTCTTATTTATGTTCCTCTCTTTCCCTCTCCACGATATCACTTAAAAGAACTCTTTGTTAATCCAGTTATTAATTCCTTTGTGCTTTCGTAATGTTCTTAAAATTATTTTTTATTTCTTCTGTTTGAGTTTTAATCCCGGTTTTCGCCCTTGGGCACGACAGGATACGGGAGAGGATTCGAACTCACGACCATAACTTCTACAGTCGGGCGCTTTAACCACTATACCACAGCCCTCTCGCCGTATTACTCATAACATATTCGTGTGTTATCTCAAATTTTGACCGAATTTTGTGTGTAAGTGCATTTTGAATCATTTTTTAAAAAAATATGAGCTCGGAAGTATAAAAAGTTGAGCCACTCTGGAGTGGTAACAAAGAGTTATGTTCTCCTTTGCGCGATAGTGTGATACAACGAAATTCGCATTAGAAAGACAGAAACACTTGAAATTTCACTAAAATCGCATAACTTCAAGAGCTACCACTCAAAATTAAGCTAGAACGTGTTTAAAGAAATTTTTAGAGGCAGAAATTAACACTATGGCGTCTGGAGGTCTAATTTAGATTTTTTCCTGTCGCTGCAGGTGGACTGACATACATAATTTCACTAGAAACCGGCGTTTTTTCGAGGCTTTTGTTTACTAACCTTAGTTTCTATGTTTTTTGGGTTAAAGTTTTTTAAGAAACCAAAAAGTTTCTGCTTTGTCATTTACTGTTAGTTAAACAGAACACGCAACAATAATTTTGGCTTTACAGCTTTGGATGCTGTGCAAGTTAAGCGCCGGAAACTGCAGTACTTCAATACAAAGTACCTCAGCTCATCATGGAGGGGAAAATAGAAGGAAAGCGGCGTCCCGGAAGAAGGAAAACTTGGTGGCTCAAGAGCCTAAGAGTGTAGGTTCGGCATGACATCCACCGCCATATTCCAAGCGACAGCATCCAAGGTCGCCATAGCCCTGTTGAGTGCCAATCACAACGCGGAGACGGCATATGATGATGATGACGGCTTTGGATATACAATAGAGCCATCGGAGCATGCGCAATAATTTCCGATGGCACCACCAGACGCCATTGTGTTAATACTACATAATATTATACTATTTACATATAACTTCATAATAATATATTAAATTTAAGCGTTTATACGAATATTCAGAGAGGTTTGAACGCATACTAACACAGGGTTTTTGTTAGTTCATTTTAAACCGAAATCACTGCTCTTGAAGTTATGCGGTTTTAGTATAACTACAAAAAATATCTGCGTTCTGAAGTGTACACAAATTTTGCCAAATCCAAATTCCCATCTCACAAAAAACGAAACACGATAGTATAGTCCGTATACCTAAAAGAAGAAGACTCGACCCGCGTAAATGAAATCAAAATAATTAATTAACTAAGCTATCTATCTCGTTCTAATTATGCGAGTCAGTTAAAACATGATTTTCCTCTTATATAATCACCATTCCTCCGATTCTTTTTATAAAACTTGGAAAATGGGAAACTGAGTTAGCGATTTCAGAACCTCTCGCGGAAATTTAAAATATATCGAACGAATTTATTTCCCTTTCCTCCTACCACCTCCTCGCTGATGGAGAGGAGAAGACACAACAAACAAACGTCTCTTGTTTGTTAATTCGTTTCGTTCCGAATTTGAACGTTTTTTCCATTTCAAAGTCGAGTTTCCAAAGTTTCCCCCACGTCGCGACCATAAATCTTGCTTATTAATGTTAACAAATTCAATTCCTCCAACCATCAAAGTTTCAAAAAAAAATTTAGAGAAAGCAATAAAAAAGGAGAGGTTGGGGGATGAAACCTTTTTTAAATTTTCAATAACCCACAGAGACCGGGGAAAAATTTTCTTTGGTTTTGATTTGTCTCCTGTTGTGATTTTTTGGAATCTTCGGATTTGGTCAACAACAAACGGAATCTTCGGGTGAAGTATAATTAAGTTAAGCCAAGGAGGATTTCCAAGGGCCCTCCGACTAATTAAGAAAATTTCCGGCCAAAATACTTTGCATTTTCCCAATTTCGAAGTGAAACTTTCCAAATAAAACCAACAGCGACAATTTTAGAAAGTTAGCATCAGCTACAATTTGTCATTGAAATCCGGTCCTTAAGTCAAGGGACCGTAAGCTGACTCCTTTGCCATGGGCTTGACGTCAAAACAAATTTATGTTCACCCATCAGAACGGGAAAAGTTAAAAATTTTCATTTTCGAGGGAGTGGAGTGCTTTCCCGACAGGTTTTTACCTTTTAGGATGACTAAATTGAACTGACTTCAAAGACTGCTTACGTGTTTCCTTGTCTTTCTCGCCCCCTCCCGCTCCCCAAACCCTCACGTACAGATTATGATGGTACCCCTGTTTTCTGTCATCTTTCTTACACTGTTTCTAAATTTACGTCACTGCTGAATGTTTTAACGGATTATCCCTCGGAGATTTGATGTACTATGTCAGCACCAAACACGAGTCAAACTCCTAACTCCTCCAGATTGTCTTAAATACTGGAAATTGGTTTTGAATTCGTCACTCCTTTTTCATGACGTGTGAATGATTGTTTCATCTACCTGACCGCCATTTTATTGCTGACAATATTTAGTATAGATTCAGCAATAATTTTCCAAAAACTTGGGAGTAATTCTGGTTTTTTGGGTCAACCGAAATTAGACAATCATTGGAATATTGTCACCCTGTCAGTGTTCTAAAATCAAGTTAGGCCTACTTCAAGTACCGGATGTGAGAATTGGGTTATCACTGTCCTGTATAGACTGCACTGTCGGTTTATGAATGCCAATCATGTTTCTACAACAGCAGATGGCTATTTCAAATCACAAAATTTCCCGAACCCGAAACTGAGTTAATGCCACGATTTTCCTCGTTTAACAAGTTTCAAAGAAACTAATAATAATTTCATAAGTACTGCACACTTTTACGAGGGATTCATTCATTAAGTGATGAACACTTTTATGAGGGAATTCGTAACACGAAACGGACTAGACTAAACACCGGAGGAAATCTCGAGAGGACTGACCGGGGAGAAGTCACGCGATTAATCATTAAAAGAAAGCGAGAGACAGTCAGTCATCAAAAAAACAATCATCCAGTCAGTCAGGGAGTGGTGTCATCATCGTCCGTCGAGTTAGCGACAGCAATAAACCATTTCAGAATTATAGTCCCACTCAAGGACGGATTTTATTCCTTCGCGAATTCGCCATTAAAGATAGGAAAGCCATAAACCGTCAAAATGCAGGAAGTATGACAGAGGGAGGCAGGAGGCGGTCTTTCAGACAGGACAGGAGAATGAAAGAATGGAAGAAGAGAATTATCTCTGAATAAAAGGCGAGAGAAAGAAATTTTTGCAAATTTAGTTAATCGACCATGATGGAAAGAGACGAGCGTAGTTGGTGGTTTTCCCACCGACAACCTCCTCCACTCTTCCTCTCTTTCTGCGGAAGCAATAAATTACGAGGACCGTTTCGCTCCTGCCGCCGACATTTTCTGACACCAGGAAACGATTTTCGGGATTGTAGTTCCCGTGAAAGATTTCTTTGGTTTTCAATCTGAAAATAATGTCATCAGGGGGTCTCGTTTTCACTCTTATTCATTTTTTCGACCAAAAATTATTTTTCACGAAGTTTCCATTTGCAACCATCCAGGGAGTGGGCTCAACAAAAGTGATTCTGACAAATTGTTTGCCGAAATCCATGGAGTGTCGGAAAATAATGAAAAGTGACAAGAAAGTGATGACGAAGGCTTAACCGAAACTGTCTAAGTGTTTTCAACATTTCTATACCTCAGATGAGAAGACGTGTTAAGAAAGGTAAAAAAAGCGAGCGATGACAAGACTAGACTTCAAGGTGAAGGAAGCGAAATATATCTTGAAGAAGAGGAAGAAGGAGAGGAAAGAAAAATCGGTCAGTTGTCGTGAGGATGAAAAATGAGGAAGATTTAAACCTCACGAGGAAAGAAAAGACCTCGAAATCAAGGACATAATTTTTCATCAGCTTAATAAGTCCTCCATTTGTAGACAGAGACTTCCCGTGAGCCGACCTCGAGGTTCCGGTCCCTTGTTTGGATGTGTGTTCCTGTCTGTGTGTGCTTTTAGGGCGTATAAAAGAAGGTGAAAGACTAGGAAATAAAGGAAAAGAATGATTGCACACTGTGATAATGACAGAAAACAGAAGAAACTGTTTATGTGAGAAGACAGCCTGATTGATGAGATTCAAAGGATGAGTGCGCGCATTTTCCATGTCCCTCCTCCATCTCTCTCTCTCTCTATTATTCTTTCTTCCACTTTCTTCTAACCACTTCGACAACAGCTTCAACAACAGAGAAAATGTTACTTTCGAAATTGTTTCTCATGAAAAATTGTTTGCTTTGGGTAATTGTTCCCTTTTTGGTAATTAGCTGTCGTGCTTCGTTCGCTGACTGAAAAGGGTAAAAACAGATCAGAAACATTAACCACAGAGAGCGTCACACCTAATCAACATCTTTAGCTGATTAAAATCTTTCACGATGTTATCATTTTAGCTGTTTACGACGAAGACCAATCAAATTCGTCACAAGGGAAGTCCATACTCACGACCTGACAACTCATTGCCCTCACATAGGAATGAAAATTTGTTGAGGTTTGTAGGTAGACTGTCTGTATATACGGCGCCCGTAATTTTGTTTCGTCAAAAACGTTCAAAGTCTTTACCTCCCCGAAACGCTGTCGTACCCCAAACCGTCTAAAACCGATAGTTTGGATCCTGTTTCAAAAATAATGTTGGAGGAGTAGTGCTGTGGTTAAAGTTCCTGACTTGGACGCAAATGGTCGTGAGTTCGAATCCTCCTCCCGCATCCTGTTACCCCCCAAAAAAGGGTGAAAAGCGGGATTAAAACCAACACTATTTCAAAAATAATGCACACTCTGGCAAAAATTCATTTCATAAATATTGCACACTTTCGCGTGGACTTAGTCTCATAAATTTTGCACAGTTTAGCCAACAATCTATTTCATAAATATTGCACGCTTTGACGGAACTTTGATTTCATAAATACTGCACACTTTTGTGGGGAATCAGTTTCATGATCAATGAAAACTTTGGTCACGCTTCTATTTCAAAAATAATGCACACTCTGGTAAAAAGTTCATTTCATAAGTATTGCACACTCGTAAGGAGTCTATTTCATAAATACTGCACACTTTTACGTGGACTTAGTTTCATAAATTTTGCACAATTTGTCCAAGGATCTCTCATAAATACTGCACACTTTTGTGAGGAATCCATTATTATTAAAAACTTTGGTCAGAACTTTTGGTCAGATTCAGAAACTTCGGTCAGGATTCTATTTCAAAAACAATGCACACTCTGGTAAAAAGTTCATTTCATAAGTATTGCACACTCGTAGGGAGTCTATTTCATAAATACTGCACACTTTTGTGAGGAATCCATTTCATGATTATTGAAAACTTTGGTCAGAACTTTTGGTCAGATTCAGAAACTTTGGTCAGGATTCTATTTCAAAAATAATGCACACTTTAACAAAGCTTAACTCAAATACCAAGTTAACAGATTCGGTACACAGTTCGATCTATGTTAGATAAAAATTAATAAATAAAAACACAGCGTACCTGTGCAGTATTTATGAAATAAACATGAAAAGGGGACAATGAATTATCTGTTACAAATAAACAAATAAATAAATAATAATTGTGAGTTATTTAGGGAATATAAATAAATAAATAATTCACATTCTCAGTTTCTATTTATGAGTGTCCTTGGCAAAGGTGTGCAATACTTTAAAATTGATTCTGATCGAGTGCTATAATGAGCGGAAGTTAGGCTAATATCAGCATTTGAATATCGGTGGAATTCTGAAAACCAGAGACGGTCGTTGTTGTAAACCATAATTTTGAAGAGGAGAAAAAAAATTCCCTAATGGTTCCGGAATCCATAAAACTCACGAGGAAGGACCATAAAAATAAATCAAAAATAAATTCAAATCCAATAGCGACGGTTAAGCGAAAGACAAATCCATCAGTCATCGTTTGGATGATGGAGGAGAAAAGGTACGGAAATGGTTCCGGTTTCCGACACGAGCCACACACTTCGCATTTAAAAAAAAATTTTTTTTATTTCTAAATTAGATCACGGAGTCATAAAACCAGAAAAGTCATAAATGAACCAAACAAAACAGGAAGACAAAGAGAAGGAGGATAAAACGGGGCAAAATTATAGCATAGAATCGGGAGGAAGAAGGCGAAAGAGTGCACGAGAGTAGTAGAAAGACACTCCGACAGGACATGGACAGATTACTCTCCCTTTCTCTTCCAGGCACTTCGCTTAATAATTACATTTTTAGAGCCATCATCTGTCATTCGTAAGAAAATGGCGGACATGCGATGGAAATAAAAAGCGAAACCAGTGATAAGAGACCGACCAGCACGCTAGGCGCCTTTGGAAGCGCCCCCCAACTCCTCTAAAGAAGGAAATTTAATTGAGGTATAAACATAAATACCGTCAAACGGGGCAGGATGAAAAATAACAAACACGAATTAAATTAATTGACATGTTATTGCTGAACCTTGTCCTTCCGATATCTTACAAAATCAAGGTTAACAGCTTTGGGTGGGGCCCTGTTTTTTGAAACATCCCTTACGGGGGTGGAGGGTGGGCGTAATTATTCCTCATCTTCAGAATGGTAGCCGGGGAATTTGAGTAATGAACCCGGGGAAAAATATTAAAACGTCAAATTTACACGGGGCGAATTGGTATCCTGGGAATAGGTGAAAATGTCCCTCGTCGGCTTTTCAATTTTTACCGGGAATCCCCTCATTCCCACCGTCCCATTCCCGGTTCCTCCCAACCATTCGGGAGAAGTGAAAACGTGCGAAAAATCGACTTCACTTCATTTCCTCATCTTTCCTTCTGTCTTTCCTCTCCTTTTTTTTATTTTTCCTTCTGGAAAATTGTCGGAGTTGGCAAAATTTTAAATTTAATAAGAAATCTGAAATTTAAACAATCGGAAAGTTGGTAGAATTTATTCTTGGAACTGCTTTTCCCACAAGCTCTGGGTCACAGGCTCATAATTTCGAAATCCGCCACGAGACCGTGAAGCGAACACAACCAAACCCAAATTGGAATTCACATTTAGCTCCTCCATTTTGGTTTTTGTAATTTACATCTCTTTTCATATATATAAATGAAAATTAAAAAATTCTGGCACCGGAACTGACATACGAGACATAAATTTAACCTGTAACATTATTTGTATAAAACGAGTGAAAATGAGAGCGTGGGAAATATATTCAAACATTCCAATGAAAATTATCTTCCATATACAGTATGTAAACAATGACGGGTGTGAGTGCGTGTGTGTGCTGTGTTTGTCGTGCCAGCATTTGTGAACCGATTTTAACTATACACACACACTAATTACGATCAGAGAATGAGCTCCACTTAGTTTTGAACTGTCTCTCATTAACAGTTATCAAGTTTTGAAATTGTTTACAACTATATATACCTACCAATGTGAGGTTCTCCTCGTTAGTTTACCTTATTCATTTTCACCAGTTTAACTTGGTTAATGTGACTAATTCCTAAATATTTATCACATTTACCGGCTAGTTTATAAAACATCCATCTGAGAATGAGGAATTCAATTGAAGTTTGTACTATAAACCGTTTTAAGTGTTGTTACTGTATTGCCTACTTTCATCAACACCTCTCATTTCATAAATACTGCACACTTTCATAAGACGTGTGCATTACTTTTGAAATGAATCCCACATCAAATTATGCGTATTTCTGATGAAAGGTGGTCAAAACTGTTTAATATGAAAGATGGTAATGAAGAACAACAGTTTAGTATCTGGTGATACGAGTAGGCCTATTTCATAGGTGTGCATTACTTTTGAAATGAATTTCCCGTCAAATTATGCAGATGAAAGGTAGTCAAAATGCAAAACTGTTCGATATCTAAGAAAGATGTGAATGAAGAACAACAGTTTAGTAGTATCTGGTAATACGAGTATTTCATCCGTGTGCATTACTTTTGAAATGAACCAGTCGAAAATCTAAAGAGGCTGTGATGAAGTGAATCCATCTTGTATTTATTAGGATTTTCGATGGTAATCAAATTCGGGTCACGAGGCTGGAGGGCCCAACAGGGGATAAGAGAGAAAGATAGATAGAGAGAGGGGAGGAGGCAGGGAGAGGCTGCGAAAACAGATTTGAAAAGCTTAAAAGCGCTTCCAAATCTCTAATTTTGTTTACTTTCTATTTTATTTTATAATTTTATTGACAGAAAATTAAAAGAAAATGTAAATGCGAGGTTTAATTCCTTCAGAGAAAAATATTGGTTTTAATTGGAATTTTTGCCCCTCCCCTCCCTCTCCACCCCGACAATACCGAAAATATTTACTTTATTACCATTTTTCAACCCTCCTTCCACGCCAACTGAAATCCATCCCCCAACCCCTAATCCACGCTCTAATACCTCGTTATGGAATGAAATTAAATTATTTTAATAAAATAAAAAAATCTCGATTAATTTGCCTTTTACCTCCACATTTTCCAAATTACATTCATTCATCGCCATCTTGGAAATATCTACTGCTTCTGTCTTCCTTTTTTTTAACCTAACAAAGAAAATAATTTTTTCCATCAACCCAGATGAAGTGAAAATCGATATACACATACTAATCGATGATACCGTTAAGAATGCAACCGTTACATGACGCCATATTGACAACGACTCAGGGGTGCCACCCCAAATAGTTGTTTACAAGCAACAACTTGAAACCCGGTCTTTGTATCAATCCCTACATAGAGTAAATAAACTTTGTGACGTATTTCACTTGCCAACAATCGTTTTGGATTTTGAAAATCGCTGACTGGACCTAATAACAGACAGACTAAGAATCACGTAGGAAAGAAGAAGATGTGAGTTGGATAAAATCCGGGAGAGAGAAGAAAAGACTGTTCACAAAAGGAAGAAAGACTTTCTACTGGCATTCCGGCAGTTCTGACAGAGAACAATGGTTGTTGCTGCTCTTCTACCCGAATCTACATCTACCAGTTTGGCACGTGGCCAGAACGGGCGCGAGGCGGGAACAGAGAATAATTGCGAGTGGGAAAGTAGTTAGGCGTCGGTAATTTTTGAATTTTCGTTTTCATTTTTATACAAAACTTGAGGATTTTCAAAATTTTTCAAAATTAATAAGTCAAAAAAATTATTTTTTTACTTTAAATACGATAATAAATAAATTTATGGATTTCTCCTCTCTCGCTAGACCGCCATTTTGTTATTTTTATTTTTTTCCTATATAAACAAAACTAATTTTTTTCTCTTTTTAATAATCCGCACCATTAAACTCTTCAGATAAGTTTGACTGCTTTTCTTGATATATGGCGACGCCATTTTTTTTGTCAACAACTTTGAATCGTTATTTATATTTTTCTACAACAAAAATTTCTTTTCTCGGGAATATTTTTTCATTTATTCTCTTTTTTGTTTTGTTTTATTTATTTATTTGTTAATAAGACAGGAATTATTACAGACTTTCGGGAAAATATCAAATTATCAATAAGTTTCCCGGCTACGAAATAATACGACAAAGTTATCTCTCTCAGTTTCCATTGTTTTCAAAACGTCCTCCGACATTTTATCTGACACCGCCTTCTACCATCTATCTCTCCCTCAGGATTTATGGAAATGGTTTTCTCTCATGGCTCACCACCAATTTTTATCAAAGGGCTCTCTCCAAAACTTGTGTAACTTAAAACCGAGAAGTGACAGAAGGTTTGGAGGAGAGAAGAGGAGGAGGAGGAGGAGGAAACGAGCTCATTCAAGTCGAATTTGGCGCGATGAAGAAACGGGAGTGAGTGCGTATATATATATAAAACACAATCAAAACTGAAAACTCTCATTAGCAATGAAAAGAACACGGCGGGTGGCTTTTCCAGTATCAAAAGTAGGTTAACCACAGGATCAAACGTGGAGTCGGATCTTGTTTTACGCGTGTTGCCTTGTAACATCTTTTATTCATTGATTTTATGGAATCCCTTTCGTTATATCATCTTTAATAGGAATTAATTTCATAAATATTGAACACTTTGATGAGGTTTCGTTTCATAAATTTTGCACACCCCTACGACACAATAGCTCTTATCTCATAAGCATATTACACTAGTAAAAAGAGTTCAAGTCATACATTAGGATCTTGTCATAGCCATTGTTAAATATTGCACATTTTCGTAAGATGTGTGCATTACTTTTGAAATGAATCCCTTCAAATTATGCAATTTGATGAAAGGCGATCAAAAACCCTGCAATATCTATGAAAGATGTGGATGAAGAGCAACAGTTTAGTAGTATCTGGTGATATGAGTACTTCATACGTGTGCATTACTTTTGAAATGGACAAGTCAAAAATCTAAACAGGCTGTGATGAAGTGAATCCATCTTGTATTAGGATTTTCTAATACATTAGGATGGCAAACCTGGGAGTGTGTCATGGCGGACTAATACTCATGTTTGTTTACTTTCATCTCAATGCACTCTATAAAGACCAATAAATTTCATAATTACTGCACGATTTTATTCCAGAGATTTATTTCAACAAATTCAGAGAGTCGAAATCTAGTAACTCCCAAATAGTTATGGTTGAGAAAGTCAGCGAAACGTTTGGGAGAGTTATAATAAGAAATTCATCCCAAAACCTAAAAATCTGGATATACGGGAGAGGTTGACAACCTATGACGCGCGTGGGTCACTCGGTAACCCATTTGGTAATGTCAAGTGACCCACTTCAGTTCCAAAAATAAAATATAAGATATACAAACATTTTTCCTCAAAAAATTTTTGTCGGAAAGGTTTGAACCGAATTTGAATACAGTATAAGAATATCAGTTAAAGCCCCACACCCGCCTGACTGGATATGAAATCGGCCGATCGGCCGACATTGTCCTGTCGCTGTTTTAATACAAAAATATCACTGACCCAAGCGTGTCTTTAATACTCGATTTTGGTTGGGTCAAAAAAGGTTGCCGACCTTGATATACAGTATAATTATCAGTAAAACCTACCCAAAATTTTTTGTTTGAGTTGAATGGGACAAATGTGGGAGGAGGACAAGGACAATGCATATTTTTTTACCTCAGGGCTCAAAAAATCAATTTCGAGTAGTGACACAATGAATTAGAATTAAAAATGAAACCGAATGAAAGAAAAAACCTGTTTTTGACAGATAGCGTAAATTTTAAAACTTTTTTTTTATTCAAAATAAAAATGGAAGCGAAAGAAGAAAAATGATTTGGGTGGTTTATTGAAATAATGGAATTTACGATCAAAGTTTGAGTTTTTGAGTTTTTTGCTAACCCCGGCCACTCGGTCGCTTTCAAAGAGAGAACATCACTGTCCCTGACCCAAAACCTTTTCTTCATCATCCCACTTCCTTTTAAGGAAGAGAGAAAAATCCCACAAGTCAAAGAACCGAGAGAATCGGTCAGAATCATGTCAAAAACTCAGATTGATTACCTCCATCTTCCGCCATTTTCCTCAAATCGACTTCGCCCTTAAATTCAATTACATAACCGTACTCTCATATTAAATTCATTTCAATCACTCCTGTGTGTACTTCCGTTCCTCCATCTTGAACGTTTCTCAAAATCACCAATTTTTAATCTAAAAACTTTGCTCTGAGATTTTCCCCGAGTCGGAGAAGGCGGTGGAAGGGAAAGGGTAGGAAGGAAAAGTGAAAAGTAGAGAAAAAAAAAATTTTCCTCCGGTCCTTTTTAATTCGAACCATTTTGTCCAAGTGTTGCGTCTCATTTTGACTTTTCCAAACTTTTTGCCAGAAGGAAATGTGATTGACGGTGGCAATCGGTAGGTCCGCCATTACAATCAAGCCGGATGGCTCAAAGCTGGGAAAGGAGGAGGAGACATTTTCTTTTTTTACTTCATTTCATTTTCTTTTTGTCACTCTCAAAAGAGCAGGATTTCCAATTTCATCAGAAATGCTTTCTGGTTTTTGTCATTACATCACACACTCGACGAAACTGAAAATTCACACAAGTGAACATCCTTCAGGAGGAGGAAATTTATTTTTCCAACCACTACTTCCGTTCCTCCATAAATTCCTTCCTTTGATAAGTGCGTTCACTGCTTGATTAACTCAGCACTCGTATATTTTCGGACCTTGGCTATTTCGTACCTCAGACAAAATTTAAATCTGACCACGTGATTTTGATTCTTCTTCCAACATCCAAAGATTCTCACATGTATCAATCGACCCCCCGTCCGTCTTTAAGATCTTTTCTCAATTAAACAACCAACGAAATTTTTATTTCTAGAAGTCATGAAAGTATTTGATAAAAATTCAAAAGCCGCAGAAATGTAAGATGACGCATTTTATCATTCTGATACAGTATATAGAGTATGTCTTTTTACGATTCAAAATTAACAAAGTGATTAATTCAATTAAATAAATAGAGAAGAGCACTACCACAAAGAAATCCTCAGACTCAGGGAAACCAACAAAAGTTGGCCGTAATTTTGGGAATGAGTCCCTTCAAAACGTGTATATCACTCCATCACAAAAGTGTGCAGTATTTATGAAATAAGAAGATATAGCATATTTGTCCTGGTGAACCCTTTTTGGGTGTTACAGTCTCCACTTTTTTACAAACTCCAGCAATTATACAATAGATAAGTAATAAGGGTATAGATAACGAGCTTCCCAATAAATAAATAATATACAATAGACGGTAAACCAATAAACCAACCGATAATCAAATGGATAGATAAATAAATAAACCGCAAAATCGTTTATAAAAAAATAACCGTACAAGCGGGGAAATAGCCGAGAAACAAATACAGTGAAATGAGTGCTTCTCATAGCGAGAAATTCGCATAACGAGTAATATAAAATTGCAAAAATCTCTCATACCGAGCAACAAACGACATACATGGGGAATCCCCTGATAGTTTTCGTTCAGCCTGGAGCGCAATATCGTATTTTATGTTAATATATATGAAAAATTGATTCGCATAACGAGTAAAACTCTAGAACGAATTAAACTCGTTATGAGAGGTTCCACCAGTCTTCAAGCATGAGACACCCTGTAATTTTTTCGGAGGTATATTTGGGGTCTTAACTCCAGAAAAGGTCTGGAAAAAGCTCAAACAAGGCTGGAAGTATACGAGGAGAGGTGGGAAAGGGAAACAGAAGAACGCAGGAGAGGAATAAGGAGGTTTGACCCAAGAGGAGTGAATCGTTATGAAAAATGAAATAGAAATTCCCAGTACAGTGGAACCTCTCATAACGAGTGCCATAACAATTCGCATAACGAACAACATAAATCGCCAAAAAATGTCTCCCATAACGAGAAATGCTTCGCATAACGAGCAATTTTTTGGCGACACTTACATGGGGAATCCCTCAACAGGTAGAGAAAAGACTTCCGAACTCCAAACCAGGGCAGATTTACAGTTAAGTCTTTCTGTATCTGTCTTAAAAATAACTTTTCTTAGTGCTTTTACCGGCCTGAATCGCATTATTCTATTTTACATGGAAAAAATTGTTTCGCATAACGAGTAAAACGCCGGAACGAATTAAACTAGTTATGAGATTCCACTATACTTCCAGTCTAACTCCAAAAACCAACCTGCAGATTAACTGATTGAATCAAGCAATTTAAACTTCACATTCCTTAGCCAATCTGCAAAATAACTAATTCAGGCATTTTAACGGCAACACGTACTATACATGTTTCAACAAAAAGAGAAAAATTATTTGAGGTGACATATTTATTAATGTAATTGAAATAAATTATTGATACAACGTTTCCTAACATTTACGAGATAAATGACAGCTTAAGTTGACACATTTCGTTAGGTTATTGCCATGAGTTGACCCGTTTTCTTATTCTACGGCAAAGGATTTTCTTGTTGAAAAATGGAAACAGCTTAATAATTTTTAAATACGTCCTTAAAACGAAACGCGTAAAACGAGACCTGTTCTCCGTTATGAATGACGATTCGAGAAAAGCGATTCGTCCTTTTTTTTAATCAAAAATGGAGTTTTAATTGTCTTAATAAAGAGAATCCGACTGGAAATCGCACAAAAAAGAGACAAAATTGTCAAAAACAGAGATTCAAGAATAAGATTCGCAAAGTCATCGCTCTTTTCCGATTTCCCTTCTTCTTATAAATTATAAAGCTTCAAAAGCAGAACGTTTCTTCTTTTTTCCTCTCTCCGTTCAAAATGACGGTTTTCGACTTTTTTCCCATCCCGGTCGGCGGTGGTGGTGGGATGCAGAGGGTTGGATTTGAGAGGAGAACCACCTAACAAGATTTCCATTCTTTTGTTTCTCAGTTTTCGAATAAAAACTCGAAACGTGATGTTTGGCGAATTTTCTTGTTTCTAAAACAATGAAAGGGATCCAGGGGAGGAGAGAGGATGAGGAAGGCGGTGGTGGTGGTGGGGGATGGAAGGGAGGAAACCAAACCCGATTAGTTCGTCACGTCTTGACTACGTCACACGACAAAACCGTCGCCGTCGTCGTCCGATTTCCTCCTTTTCATTTACCTATCAGTCCCTTTTCTGTTTTCCAGGGAAGCCTTAACCACAGCAAAAGATTTGGAAGTCTTACTCTTTATTTCAACCCCCTCCCCAAAAAAAAATTTGTTCCTCCAACATGTTCTGGAAGAGTTGTTTCCATTTATGCTTTCTTTCGTTCTTTCCAGTCGAGTTGCCATCTTTCTCAGGTTTTGTCAGGGGAAATAGAAGAAGAAGAAGAAGAAAAGAAGGAAATTTAGATTTTCTATTCCATTGGTCACGAATACGCTTGGCTCTAAACAAGAGAGAGAAAGGAAAATAGGAGAGAAGGAGGGAGCGATACAAATACAATTTGTCAAAATTTGACTTCTGCGAAAAGAGCAAAAAAAAATCTGTCGAAAATGTCTCCGAAGATGTTCAATCTTTGTCCTCCTCCCCGTCTTCTTTGTCGCAAAAGTTGGGAAAGGGGCACCATATAAAAAATGGATTAAACCCTTTCTTTAATCAAAAATATCGATTACAAGAACTGTTCCAAAGCTCTACACACACACACACTTCCCCGAAAATATTTTTATCGGAACGGAGGAAATCTCTCGAGGAAAATTTTCCGACATTCTTAAAAGGATAGATTCCGAAGAATTGCCTCCTTCCACCTTTAACACCATCCAACGCCAATATGAGCGCAACTTCATTTCGGGTGCAAATTTCTTTTTCTGGAAGGAGAGACGGGGGAGGAGAGAATCCTGCCTCAGGCTTGTCCAACAGAGCAGAGTTCTGCTATCCCGATTTAAAGAGATAAATATGAAGAAAAAAGGAAAATTAAGCAAAATGAAAATTAAACAAATATTCTCGAGCGTATCCTAAGAAGACGTAGGATTTGATTATAACTGTATGAACGGACTCAAATAAACGGGCGTTCCCTCTAATTATATAATTTTATACAGTTTATCTATATACATATGTAAATGATGGCGTAGGCGTGTGTTTGGAGAGGGAGATGAACCCTTTTCACCAAGTCTGGACAAATATTACCAGAAATTAGCCTAAAAATACTGATAACACCAACAATAGTGGCTCATCATCCCCTTTAATTCCTTTCTGAAGAGTTGGGCTTCTAGTTCTTGGCGAGGAAGTTCTTCAATGGATTTCCCTACCACCTCTTTCTCTACACATCTTCTTTAAGGTATCTTAGGTCTTCAGAATTTTTCTTCTATGCTTTTGGATCTCTTCTTAGTGTATGTCCCATCCTCCCAGGTTCTTTTAGCTGAGATCTTCGTGGATATAAAATTTGACCAGAACGCTACGCATATTCCTCTCAGACATCAATTTATGAAGACCTGTTGGCTTTTGGTGATGTCTGGAGTTAGCTCCCATGTACACTAGTTTAGACTGATGGTCACTTCACTGGTGTTATTAGGTTACTGGCTAGGATACCAAAAAAAAAGGCGCGAAAGGTCAACTTATAAATCAAACACCATTTGGATTCAGCACGGCAACATAAAACAATATCAATATATTATACTCAAGAATGTGAAATATTAAAATGAAGTAATGATACACCAAAATATGGGATCAATGATAAATGGCCGACAGCGAAAGGGGAAACCTTAATAAAATTAAATCGATGGATTAATATACATAAAAACGCCATTGTCCTCGACCAGCCTTTCGCACTATCACCACCACCACCGCCACTACGACCAATTTTAATCATCGTCAGCTCAACTTTACTCTTTCTCCAGTCATAGAAGGAAGAAGAAGAATCCATAAAATCATAAGTGATCGTTACTTCTTATATTTTCTCCTTTTTTTCATTTTATTATTCATTAGCTAATGAAAATTTTCCAGGCGCCCCCGAAACGAAGCTGAGTTCAACCAAAGTAAACGAATTCTCTACTTGTATCTCTGCCTCGGGGTTATTAAAAATAAAATAAAAAGAAAATGGCGGAGGGAAAAGCTCGAGTTCTGGTTTTCCTTTTTACTCCCATCATTAATTAACATTATTAATTTTTCTAGTGTTGTTCGACAAATTGCCTTCACGACAGACCATTAATAATGATAAGAATAAATAAATAAGTACATAAAATAAAAAGTTAGTGATTACTTAAAAGGAACGAATGAGCTTAAAGCATGTCATAACAGGAAAAATAATTTTTTTGTTCTACTTCCGTCAATTTTTATTTTTAATTGAAAAGACCGCCTTCAGCGACATTGTTCTGACATATTGTCTTTACGTATAATTTTATCTATGACTCTTTCCCCAAGTTCCCAGATAAATCACGTAGAAATATTTAGGTGAAAAGGGAAACGTTGACAGAAGGCTCTGATTCCGCAGATTCCTTTGAAACAAAAACTTTGAGGGAAACCAGGTCCGTGACGTCATTTGAATTCCTTGTCTAACTTTATTAAGTCATCTCATTTAAATGTTATTAACGCCATTCTTCAGTCTATTACGTCAAATTTTCTTTTTCAATAACGTATCGTCCACGTCGAAAGCTGTAGTTAATCGAAACCGGACCTACTTTTCAGCCTACAGAAGTTAGTCTGAACGAATTAAGACAAATTTTCGTTTTCTGGGGGGTGAGAGGGATGAAAGAATGGAATTTGATTCGTTAAGAAAACAAAAATCTGACAAAACCTCACCAAATTCGGCTTTTCTTTATTGATTGGAAGCGGTTTTGGTAAACAAAGACCCGTCAAGAAACAATTAACTTTGTTCATCCTAACTTATTCTGTCGAGAATGAAGAAAATGAAAAATCGTGGGAAAGTGGCCTTCAAACAGGACAATGGTGAACAGCAAAGAACGTTATTCATATAGACAGGACTATAACTGTTAAGACGTATCAATACTACTACAGTTAAACGAATCAAAAACTGTGAAGTACAAACTAAATTATTTATAAATGTGCGTATAAACTATTAGTGTGCAATATTTATGAAATAGCTACTTGTATGTGTACCAGAGTTATGAAATTTTAGAACTGGGATTCTGTTAATGGTATAATTATTGATGAGAAGACTGTCAAAATTAAGAAGGCAGATGGACGGAGTTCTAGTTACATTCGTGGGTTCGTCGGAAAGCATTCAGATATACACACTCAGAGAGACAGGTAGAATTATTATATTTTTATAAATATGATTAGTGAGAGAGAATACCTGCTACATGTCTAAGTCTATTAAGCTAAATTTCCGCAAAATTTTGGGGGGAAAAAGTTTTGGAAAGCGTGGAAGGGATGGAAAGCGAAAAAGAACAAAAGAAAATTTAATACCAATACTAACTCCACCGGAAATACTCTTTCATGGAGTTGAAGATAAATTTTTTTCGTCCCAGAAAGACAAAACCAATAAAGAAGTAATCAAGTCAAATCTACTTACTACATCTTTCCCCGCGCTACACTGTTTCCAGACACAACAAAAGATAAAAAACAAAAAAAGGAAAAGAAAAATGGAAAAACAATTTCCCCCGAAGAGAGAAAAACAACCGACGACGTTCGAATCTTCGTAAGATTTGCGAACCAAATCCGCGAAACAACCGAAACGCGCTCAAAGGAAGTCGGACGTCGAATCTCGAAAGCCGGCTCCGTCCGGATCCGCGTTCTCCACCTCCCACCACCCCTCCTCCCAAGCCCCGAATCCCCTCCAACAGCCCTGTACGCATCGCGATGCAGCTTTGCCCCACGATCCATGCGCCGAAAGCCTTTTCCCGACTTCCATCTACCATTTCTTCACCTCCTTCATCTATTCCTGTACGACCGAGTAGTAGATGGTAAACAAGGTATAAGCCACATGAGAATGTCTTTTGTCCAAACCTCGAGGGCTTTGTTATGTTGGCAACAGGAAGGAAGTCTTCATTTCGAAAAACCGACGTTTCGTCGACTTCAACGACGTTTCATACTAATTCAAGTTAACTAAGTCATCATTTCATAAATACTGCACACTGTCATAAAAAGTGTGCATTACTTTTGAAATGAATCCTCTCTCTCCCTCTTTGTTTCTTACCCCCAGTTGGCCCTACAGCCCGATGAGCATCGAAAATCCTAATAAATTCAACAGGATTCACCTTAATACCGCCTATTTAGATTTTTGACTTTTTTCATTTCAAAAATGATGCACACGGCTTCATGAAAATGTGCAATATTTATGAAATGATAGACTTATCGATGAAACTAGCCAAAATATCCAAACACTTGAAACTAAATACATTATATAGTATATATATGAAACTAGTTTTAAGTTTGTAATATATATTATTTAGTTATACTAATTATAAGTTTGAGATATTATACATATATAGTTTATATAGTATATTTAGTTATATTTAGGTGGTTTTAAGTTTGAAAAACGCCTCTCAACAACTCACAAATGAAGAGTTCCTTCCGTTCCAGGCATTAAAGCCTTGGTACTCAAACTGCGGTCCGCGGGTCACATGCGACCCACCAAGCTCTACTGAGTGGCCCAGTGGAAACCGATTCAGTGAAAATTTCTGGAAGGTCGATGGCTCATTGTTAAGTCTGAACTATAGTGCCTGACCAGTACGAAAATGGTCGGGCCTGTTCCAAGAAACTGCTAACATATCAACACATCTTTATGAGGCAATATACAGAGAATACATACAGAAACAGACTGACAGATGTTCATACAGATGATGCCCTGAGAGTGGACTGTCGGACTTGTAAAATCTTTTTTTTGGTAAGTCATGTGGCCCAGTCGCAATGGAAATTCGGCCTGGAAAGTAAAAATCTTGAGTACCAAGGTTCTAGAACCTCAAAACGACGAGAGGAAAAGGTGTGCAATAATTATGAAAGGGATTTCTAATAGAAGTGTGCATTATTTATGAAAAATGAAATATTCCATCAAGTTTGTAAATTCCCACGTCGCTCTCCCTCTTGAGACCCTAAGCCTGAGAAACTTTTTGGTAAATCGTGTGGCCCAGTAGCAATGGAAACTTGGCCCGGGAAGGAAAAGCTTGAGTACCAAGGCATTAAAGAGAGAGAGGAAAAGAAGGAAAAGCGGAAGAAAAACCAAAAAGAACCGGACAAACTTCAAGAGTGCAAATTAAATGATTTTTATTTCGAGATTAATTAATTTATATAAAAGAAGAGAGAGATAGAAAAGGGACAGAAAAGTTTTCTGTCGACTTGCGGCTAATTTAAGCCTCTTTCATAAACTTCTTTCATTTCCCTCAAAAGATATCAATAAATCGCAAAAGAATTTATTTATTTATTTATTTATATAATAATTTTCTAATTCATTTCCTACCTTATTCAGTATAGGGGAAACCGAGAAGAGGATTTCAGGTTTTTGGAATGAAAACTTCACTTCCAACTGATATCATGCCTCCCGAGCGGGCTCCCATGTAAACGCCCATCACAGGACCGGGAAGAAGTTTCCGCTTCCTCGAATCCCTCATGACTCTATACCTAAAACAGGGAAAACGGCCAAATGTGAATTTAATTTAAGAAAATGTGGCCCCTTTGGGGATTTCCACAACCACTTTACTCTTACATCCAATCTCCATTTTGGTTTTTCCATTTCGTACGACCCGCTATAAACGAAACCAACTTCTGTCAACTCGAAATAAAAAAATTTTTCTTCAAATCCGTCCAAACTCGACCGTTTCAGTGTCTCAGATGTTTATAAAGATTCGACCATACTGTTGGGTTTCGATATACGCGGTATAAAAATTATTATACTCAAAATAAATAGGAGGTAACCCATAATCATCACATTTTAATAAAGACGTATTTATCCTAAGATGATATAAGAACGTATTATAATTAGAATAAAATTATATGTCTTCTTAAAATTCGAATCTAAGATGTTGGGGTTATTGTAATCAGTCGATCTGCTGTACTAAGTTGATTAAAATTAGCGTAACTTGGGAGTATATCACGCGCAAACCGAAACCTGACTGCATCCTTTATAAAAATATGCCGACCGGAAAGTTCTGTCTAATAATTTTACACCAAGTTTAAACACGTTTCTGTATATCTGGCTCCCTTTTTAATACTGAATGTATACATATACTGACCTAGTAATACACTACAACAAAGATGATTCATGTTAGTGTTTACCAATGATGACTAAAAAGGTTCGTTTAGGCTACATTATAATACACTGACTCAGCTAACAATGTGACTGTAGCGTTAACAAAACGTTACTACCCCCAACTTACGACACCAAGCTTGATGAAGGCCCCCTTGGCGCTAAAAGTGTTCTCTACGAATGATACGATACAGAAGTGTTTGGTGAAAGTACAGTTTCTAGACAGAACGTGCGGAAGAAGGCTGGAAGGTTTCATGACCTCCAAAATGAGAGTTTGAGCCTTTTTCTCACATACTCTAGTAGTCAAAACTAGTAGACCCAACACAGAGAGGTTTGTTTACCTTTTTAAGGACGCAAGAGGTTCTGTACTCTCTGACTTCTTTCCTGTATCCGGATTAACGGTCGTGAACGTACATCTGAAATTTAAATAAAATCTTTCAGTAACAGCTGACGTTCGATACGTGATAACTCAAAACACCGATTAGGTCATACCTCGTGCATGGACCTATGGACCTGAAGACAACATCTCCAATCTTAATCCAGTCCCAATCGTCTTCTTCGAACGGAATCAAAGCTTCTCCTTTAATGACAATGTTCGGACGGAAATTCAATGCAGAAATCTTTTCGCCGTCTACCCGGGCGTTCAGCTCATTAATTGAGGTTTCAGAAATGAGGTGATAAGAAACAGCATCAGAAAAGGAACCCTGAAGTATTTCCGGTATAAATTTAAAAAGTTTAACAGAACACCAAACAAAATTTTAAAATTTGAACAGTGGACTCCTTACCCCATCGTTCTCCTCCGGCTGGACGTCTCTTATCTTCAATATACCAGACAGACCTCGGTTCAGGTGTTTCCCTTTCTCGTCAGGACGGCAATATACTAGACGGAGACCTGTTTCCTTGCCTAAAACACGTTTCGAAATCCAAGTAGCGATTTCATCTCCGCAATCAATACCAGTTGTAGGTGTGCCCCAGATTCTGTTAAGAGAGGAAGATCGAGTTTTAAGATCTTTGGTTTTACCACTATTGATGGTAGTGTTGTTACTTACTTAAATTCTTTCGTTTCTCCCCGGATATCTTTAAGGTACAAATCGATTTTATCCGGTGAATCGGGACAGGAAAACGATACAACCGATCCGGAAATAGTTGAGACTAGTTGAGTGATTTCCGGATAATCTCGTCCCGTTACGACGTGTCCTTCATCGTTTAAAATCGCAAAGGATCTGTCGAAAAATCCAAAGAACATTTACTTAAGAGTACAGTTCTCCAATTCACTTTGTATCATTCAAACTTCACGACTTCATACCTGTCTCTCACGTTATCCAATCGCGGGCCTAACGTCGTACATTCAAATTTGTCGGGTTTGACAGCTTTAAAAGATTTGACCGGGTAAATACACAGCTGCTCAACTTCTCCAACTTTCATCCAACTGGTAGGCGGTTTGTTACGTAAATGCTTCTGATACAAGAAAGCTCCGAACAACAATCCGGACACAGTGGCCACAGAACCGATCGTTATCAGTTTTGTGTTCTCTAAAATTTGGAGGGGAATAAAACTAAATAAATAAGTTGATCTCGGACAGGCAAACCCAAACCAAAACCTTTCAGAAGCAAAAAAAAAATTTTGGACAGCGCCATGACAGCTGATAAAGAAAGTCACAGAACCGTGACGACATGTTTGAACTATGCATCGTGTTATAAAAGTCAGACAAAAAATGAAGGAAACTTACCGAAAATACTTGATGACACCATCTTTCGACTCAGTTTTCGTGAAATCACTGAAAAGACAAAAAGACATTCAAGGCTGAAGATGTGAGAACTCTTAAGAACGACCGCAAACTGTACTCCATTATACAATAACAAGCTTAAACTTGTCCTTGAACGTGTGCGCTTCGTGTTTTTCCGTCTTCGCCATCGCACAAAACTTTATTTATTTTATCAATGAATAAATAAAATCGGCAAATAACAAATTCAAATTTAAACTTACGCGAATTTCAGAAAACAAGGCAAAAAAAATTTCTTTTTCGCCCGTTTTACTGTTCAGCATCCAAATGTAGACTGACAAACGAGTTATGATAACCGGTTGTTGTTAATAGAAAGAGTTTATTGACTTAAATTTATCAGGGGTGTACAAAATCATCTGTAAAGTTAACTAGCACTTGATGAGTTAATTTATAATCGCGAACGGAATTTAAAGTATTTTTGAGCGAATAAAAAAAATCTTAGAAGCAGGAATGCTGATTGAGTTTATAGTAACAACAACAAGATGGAGGTTTTGTATCACCCAAACGCTCGTGAAAATGACTGAGGGATTCCAACTCAAATTTATGAAAGTTTAAGCAGTTGACAACCTTACACACGTAACGAGTTAATGCAAGTGTCACGCACGAATGATCTTCGGTGACAAACGGTGTCTTCTGCACTGAATTTCCGGTCTGCAAATGAGTTAATACATTGAGAGCCCTTAAGCACAAAATAAATGACAACTGAAGAATGAGGGTGATGAACACAACTTACCTTGTAATCAGTTCGTGGTAGGAGGAACGAAAGTCGAGGAAACTCGTCAGCAGTCCAGTCAGTTGAAATCACTCCAGCCACCTTAAGTATACACCACTGCTAGTAGTATAGTAGTCAGTGGTGTACCCATAACTCAATTGGTGGTGGTTACGAGTTGGCAGGTGTTTACGCAGACAATATAAGACAACGTCTATACCAAAATACCGATCAACAATTTAGTAATACATAGCACAGTGACATAAACACTCAGATATACGGTGACACCCATCCTATCAAACTAGACGACATTCAGGGCTAGGGTGTACAAAAACACGAGTTATCTCGTAACAGGAGGGCGAAACATACGCAATTTTATTCTTATTCCTTCTACTATCCTATAAAACGCTCTTCTAGGGATTCAAGTAACAAAAATTTTCATTTCCACGCTAACTCCACTCTAAAAATCATTCAGTAAAATTATTTCTCACTCATTTTGATCAAAGTGCTCGACCCAGATATAAAAAGAAGGTCTAAGCTTTTTGGGAATTACCTATAAGATGTTTTAATACGTCACGTGACTTTTAAAATATTACTACAAAGCCGTTCGAAAGCTGTCATAAATGCATTTCCGCTCCATGAATTTTGATAATCCTGGCAAAAAATTATTTTATCCATCTTGACACCTTTGAACTTCACCAACCAATCTCCTCTTCTAACAAAATTTTTCTCTTCTTCTCCCAGATGATCTACAAAGTTTACTTGATCTATCAGTTATCCAAAGACTAAAACAAAAATTTTAGTCTTAAAAATTAGTCATAACCCAGAACCTACACCCAAAAGCAAGTTGAGACATCCAATAATTTAAATTGTTTATTCTTACCAAACTCTCCGCTGTTGGTTTAGTTTTCATTTATATGAGGGCTTACGTCAGGGGTGGACAAACTGATTTCTACTGTTCATGTACGTACGAAACCAAGAATTTTCAGCAGTTTCAAATTCCAAAACACGGGAGGTCTGTGGTGTAGTGGTTTAACTGCCAGACTAAGTTATAGTCGTGGGTTCAAATCCTCCTCCAGTATCCTATTATACCCCCCCTCCAAAAAAAAAAGGGTGAAAACGGGATTAAAACTACATTACTACAACTATTTATATAAAAACAAACCAAAAAATAAATAAATAACCTATGGGTGGACCGGAAAATATTGTCGGTAATGTTATACCAAATATAGGTTACGGTAAAAGTGATAAATCGGACGAATACATATAATTTCCGGTGATTATTCAAATTCACCAACCGAGATCGGTAAATTTGACAAATTACTGACTATTTATCACATTTACTAATGTTTATTCAAAGTCACATCCGCCTTTTTAGAAAATATTTAGAAAATCACGTGATAAACACTCATTAATATCTCAAGTTTATCATAAGCAGTGTTGAGTATAAATAATCGCCGGAAATCATCTACTCACCCAACTGAACACTTCTCTTAACATATATACGACATTACTCTCCGGCCCACATAGTATAAAACTACAGTGGTACCTTGAGATACAAATTTAATTCGTTCTGTGATCACCGTCGAATCTCAAAGCGGCTGGAGGAAACCTGAGCGAACGTTCTGCCATTTAGGGATCACCTATGCAATTATCGCACATCTCAAATTTGTCGTCGTATGTCGAGGTATAAATTTCAGAATATTTCCTGTCGTATCTCAAATAATTCGTACGTCAGGACATTCGTATCTCAATGTACCACTATACAATTACAGGTAAACTAAGAAATTTCAAATCAAAATGACAACACTCACTCACAAACACACGGATATAACCAAATTTTCAAATCTAATTACTACCTAAATCTAAAAAGAAAAATATTTAAATCTAGTTTAAAACAAAACACTGACAAACAAAAGTTAAACAAATAAATAAATAAATAAATTAAAGACGGATAAACGACTGAATCATGAAGACAGTAAAACAAAACGAAAACTATTTATATGCAAATATGTATAATTAAATTTTGTAATCTACACTTTTATACTTAAATACATTATTTAAAAATAAACGATGGATAAAACATGAAAGTTTTAGTTGGCAACACTTAAAAATATACATGTCAAAAAAGAAGATTGACATTAAAAAACATTGGAATTTAATAGGATTCAGGGGCGTACACACACAGATTCCGAGACTTGGATCAATCAAATTTTTTTTTCTCTTTTATATCCTAACTAATTTATCTTGTAACTTAGCAAAAGTATTTAAAAACATTTTCAAATTTTGATAAAAACCTCACATCTTAGATTTACACAGACAGAATTGATCCTTGATTAATAAATAGACAATTATCATGCAATAAAAAAAATTGATTTTTAGTAGAAGAGAAAGTTTAATCAGCGACGCAACTAACTCAGTTACTTCCTTTCGACCACAGCAATAGTTCATTCTGAAACCGAGAAAGGTAGTTACATCGCTGACGAAAAGGCAAAAATGAGAGATTCTTAACAGGATTCGCGAGAAAATCTTTTGTACTCCTCCAGGAAGCTTTCAAGCAATTTATAGAAATACGTGTATTCATAGATAAGAAGAAAGTGTTTCCGGGTCATCGGGTACCAAATCTTTTTAAGTCGACGATTAGATTCAGGTACGAGCGTTTTAACAGACCGACGATTTGACTGTAGTTTCATGTGGGGAAAGTAGAGCGTTTGTTCATCTCACAACTCCAACAAAAGTATAAAACAGTCAAGAATATAGCAAAAATAATTTTCTTTCTCGACAATTCGATTCATGATAAAATCAAAACAGCATCGTTCCTACACCTGGGATAAAGATGGAAGTCGAAAATGATACAGGTTGTTGGAAGCTGCGTTAAACATGTCTTCCTCCAAAGTTTATGGGATGCGAATCCTACCCAGTAGAAAGAGATATCAGAATGAAAACGATATCCGCTGGCGTAGACGACGCTGTTTAGTGTAAACTGACTTTGTGTCTACAAAATCCATTGAGTGGGCGAGTATGAAGGAACTTATATCAGAAAACGAATGAAATAATGCCAGAGCTGAATATAATCTAAGTCAAACCTCTTTCAAGTTCCCAGAAAACAAACTGCAGATACCCAACTACCAGAGACTGATTCTACCTCAACTCAGGTCACTTCCCACCAAACTGTGTATGAAACCCATGGTTATTGAACACACAAAATTTCCAGAACCATTATGACTGCTGACAGACACGAAAAAGGACAAGTTTGCAGTTCACTGAACTCCCTGATAGTTTGTATTTCCGGCTTCCCAGTATATCCTAGTAATTTGACAAATTTCTGATGACTTCCATTTATAGAACGTCTTTCTAAAAAAGTATACAACAGGAAATTGTTACTCCCGATCTGGACTGGTCATCTGTAGGCCTATTACAAAATCAACTGTCTCCAGAATAGACCACTCAACAACCCATTTATGAGTCAATTAAAATTTAACAGAGACTCAGGAAAATTTATAAAAAATTTAGTAAACACAGGAATAAGTTCTATCTGAAAAACTTTCTCCAACTTTCGACGACCCACTTTTGAAAAGAAACAAATTCACAACACAATTCTAAATTAATTTTATCGTGATAATTAATAATTTGGTTAATTACAAAACTTTTTTTTTAAAAACAGGCGCATTATAAATAAGAAAAGTCTTAAAAACTCTCAAAGCTTTGTGCAAAACAACTTTTCCTCCTAACGAAAAAAATTTATAAAACAGAAAATAAATTATTATAATAATTAAAAAGCGACTTTATCCTTAAAACTCATTGCTCACTTTCATTTTAATAAATTGTGCGAAAGCATGAACGGAAATAAAATTGTGCGCCTAAAAAACACCGACAAAAATAGACAAATACCTATTTAAATATACTTTTTTATAAATAAATTTACACGCAGGTAGGAGAAAACTAAACCAAAAAAAAAATATTGTAATTAAAAGAAATTGATTTGTTTATACAATTAAGCTCAGAAGCCAGTGGTACATTCCTTAGCCCACCCTTTTCGTTCCCAATGTTCCACCTCATTCCTCTCTTTCAAAATTCTATTTTAAACTTTCCTCTTATAAAAAAATAAATTTTTCTTCAAGGACCGTCCTACATTTCCCAATTTATTCGTGTAATTAATTATAAACAAAACAACAAAAGCCAATGAGAAGAGAGAACGAGATTATTGGCCAGAAGTTGTGTCAACCCTCTCCCCGAAATCTCCTTTAAACTTCATCGTACACAAACTTATGTCACTTTTCGCTTTTCAGATAAATCAAAACGACTTTGGACCCGGTTAAGCGGAAATATAGAATAAGGCGTTTACATATTTCTTGAAGTTTATAAAAAAACATTTTTTTACAACCGCTTTCCAAAGGCAGCAACGATTTTTTTCGGCGAAGACAAATCAAAAAGGTTTTGAAAGCGGTCACCACTAATAATACACCTCACACGATCTACTCTAGGATATTAGACACCGACTGATATTCTGGAACGATATACATCTCGTAACCTATCCACCGAACAGCTGAAAAGTTTCAGCAACATCCCACGACCGCATTGATTAACATATCAAAATTATAAACAGACGATCTGTTACATTTACATACACACACAGTAAAAGATTGTCACCATGAATTCGAAAGCTCGACCGAAATTATTAAACTTAAAATGAATCTCATAAACAAGGCCCAAAAGATGGTGGGGAAATAAGCAAAGACACGAAAATAAACTTTTCTAACTATAACATCGAAAAAGGTTTAGAAATAAATAATAAACTCAAAGACCTCCATCTTCGTTCCGAGAGGCACAAACAAGGAGAAGGAAGAAAAGACCCGTAACAAATACACATTACAGGAAACTTATTTAAACAAAAAAAAATATCTCTGACTAGAACGGAGAGCTGCGCAACGGCTGATGGCTAAACAAAAAGCAAAGAATCCCATGAGCCGACGACGGGGTTGTATACCGATTTCTTCTGGCCATTCCATCCCAAAACCATTTCCAAACATGTCGCCGTTTCCGAATAAAAACCATTTTCCCCCAAGGTGGAATAAGAACGAAACAAATAAATCCTCGCTTCAAACATTTCCTCAACTTTGTGTTGTCCTCAGGTCCAGCCTGGTTCCATTTTCTCTTAAAAGATTTTCTTTTCCCTAAGATTAAGCGTCGTTTTCTCCCGCTTTGAGTCTCAGCCTAGCAAAGTCTTCAAATATAATGTCGTCGCTATCGTCTATTCCATCGCTGAAACAGTATAAAACAAAATATCTCAAAATCCGTTCAAACATAGTGAACAAAAGAACAAGTCAACTCACTCACCCGTCCAACTGTATTAAGTTTGTGTCCGAGGCGGAACTCGAGGTACTGTTATCGACCCCTTGGTTTATGACGGTGGGAGGCGAGGACGGAGGATCCTCTGGCGGTTTCGGATGCATTAGTACGAAGGGTAATTCTGCTGTTAAATCCCCCCCTAATGCCCCTAAACATAGTTTTACTTTTACTTTGTACTGAACAATTATTCCTAAATTTTCCCTTTGTGAAGGATCAACCATTCTGAAAAGATAAAAATAAAATATTTTAAAGCTGTGCTTTCCATCCATAATTTATTATCGCACCCCCCCGCTAGTGCCCCCTCAAAGCTTCCTTCGCGGTTTTCCATGAACCCCACAACCACACACTAAAATAAATTAAAGCGATTGTTATGAGAAGGCTCAAAGTCTTTTACGACGCCAAGAATGCAGGCAAGAATTTACCAGCTCAACTACAGTGACAGTGACAGACACAGTGAAGGTGAGAAATGAAGTGTGACCGCTCATCGACAAGGAAAGAACGGCTGAACCAAAAATCTCTACATGGCTACTGTGCAAGAGAAAGGAAGAAGGAATCAAACTCATGACGTCACGTTCCTAACTAAACGTGACTAAAAATGCAAAAATCAACAGACTCAACTAACTCCCCACCCCGCCCCATCTTCTCCACTTCCTACCATCTCCTCCCTCATCCTACCCACACAGAAATACTCACAGAGTCGTAGACGCTAAATTTGTGTCTTCGTGTTTCAACTGACCATCCAATGCCAAACCACATTTATCCTTGTTATTTTTGAGTAAGGGAGTCACTGTGAATACTTTTGAAAGCGTGAACCCGGGACCGATTGGGCAGCCTTCGCTACAATAAAATCGCAGGAAAAGAACCAAATCACCAACAAAAAAAAAAAGAGGATTTTATAAAAAGATTAAGAAATGGAAAAACTGAAGAATAGCAGTTTGAGGAGTCAGTCATTCCTACGAAGGAAAAATCCCTCTGCAAAAGACAAAGGAACGGCGTTAATTGAAGATGAAAACCAAGACAAGGAATTGAAAGAAGGGCCCGGCCAAGAGAGGAAATGAAATCAACCGCAGAAACTTCTGCAAGAGAAAAAACAACAAGAATAATAAATGTTCTCTGGGAAGAATGAGAGAGCAAATCAAGCAACAAGGGACGAGTTGCCGTCGAAACGGACAAACTCCGGTCACTGTGGACAAAACCTTGACGCCTATCTCATTCTTTACCAAACTCTTCAACCCCCACACTTCCCACCCTTTAAAATTCAAAACCTCCGCTGTTTAAAGAACAAACAAAGCGACCACACAGAGATCAAATATCATCCCCGCAGTTCTCCCTCGCACCGCGAACATTTATTATTCTCTCCTTTTTTAACCTTTATACTAAAACAAAATCTCACATTGTACTCGAGGCGAGGTTAGTATCTTCGTGCTTGAGTTGTCCATCCAAAGCGAGTCCTCTTTTGTCCTTATTGTTTTCCAAACTTGGCCGTATTGAGTAGACTTTGGACAGGGTGAATCCAGGCCCGACGGGACAACCGGCGCTAAAATAAAAACTCATTAATATCCCAGAAAACAATTTTTTATAAAATTATTCTTAGGTCACGTGACAAAACGGCTGACCAAACAGAAATAATAGAAGCAGCTGAAAAGCCAATTCTTCCCGCTAAAAAAAAAGTATGAAAATTATAAATTTAAATAAGTAGCACAACGTAGGTATCGGTCTTTCACAAAAAATTGCTCTAGAAATTTGAATAAAAGAAAAAACAAACAGAATTAATGCGCAGGCGCAAAAATATAATTCTCTAGAACTACTTCTTAACATAATTCATTTCCAAAAATAAAAATCTCGAGCTTTATCTATTGAGATAATTAATGCACTTACTCGCTTTCGGTTTCGGCTACTGTGCACTTATACTGAGCAGTTGAGAACAGACAAATATCTGCAAACTGCCTGACGGACACCTTGATTTTCTTAACCGTTCTATTGGAATTGTTGGCGATGTGAACATTGACTGCAATATTTTCACCATGATGGTATAACTGAAAAGATTTAAGAGGAAGTACATTTAATAAAACCCCTCCACGGCAGTAAGAAGAGATCAAGATTATCTAAAGCCTTAAGCCAATCTTACCTCTTTATCTAGAGAAGCTTCCAGATGAAGTTTATTAGGACTCATGACAAATTCTTTGGAAACTTCAACGCTAGGTTGTTCTCCTTGTTTGCTAGGTGCGTACATGATTTTACGTATTGCCAACCTAACAGAATTTCTGAAAAACGAAATCGATTAGTACTCAAAAATTCGTTCCGATAGAAGTTGAGTTGAATAATAGTAAACGAACCTTTTGTGCGGTTTGTCATCTTGCGTATCGCCGACAAAAGCCTTTAATTCATAATCGACTCCGCAAGGCTTTCCGGTATCACCCGGAACAGGTTGAAGCGTGACAGAGGCAGGACAGTGTGGGGGTAGCTCGAAATAAAACGGATAAGCATTCGGTCCTAGTTTTTTCATCAGCCTTTCCTGAAATCAATGAAAATATCCCTTCGCCATGAATGACAAGGTCACTTAAGATTTGTCTCATTCCTTTCAAAACGGGATCAATCAAAATTTCATTTTGGAAAACTAGCTGGAAGGAGCTTAGCGGTTTTAAAGCTCCAACCTCAAAACGTGAACCCTTCTGAACGACGAGAAAGTGTGCTTGAAATAAGGCAATAAAACCGTCTTTTGTTGAGAACGCCTCAGGGACTTTAGCAAAAGCGTTTTGAACTGTTTTCAACCTTATTTCCATTTTCACGTAAACCTTCACCTATGCAACTCAGTTCTTTACCTAACTGGATCTAGATAATGTAACGAAAAAAATTTTTTTCTGTTTACTTAGATAACACGATTTAATACTCCGCATAAAAAAAAGCTTTTTGGGTTGATATAATCTCAAGCAACAAAAATTTTGTGATTTAAAGTAAACAATCTGACACGAAACGAATTCCAAAAATTTCAAAAAAATTCCTATCACCTGTAATCGGGTTAAAGGTCTTCTGCTCGTTGACGGATCCTGTGGGTATATTTGCTCTGCCGCAAGATACAAATCCTTTCTAAAGGTCAATCCAAGGACATCTAGATCTTCTCTACCATACCGAAACGCGGCCAAAACGTGACCGAAAACTTTTCTGTCCTTAACATAATCCTGATCAATCAATACGACTCCATCTATATATAAAAATAAAAATCAAAAACGCAACTTTTTTAATAAACCGGAAATGAAAAATGACTCAGAAAAAGGCTCTGTTTTCCAAACTTTATTTTCACTCCATTCCGGAAATGTTTAAAATCAAATTCAAAATTGAATTTAAATCCCGATTTCAAAAGTCGTTTGTAATTTAATTCCAAGGAAGGAAGAATGGCGCGAAGGAAAAATGATCAAATTAATTTCGGATTTAGAGGTAATCCTGTTGTAAGAAAACGAATGAGAGTGAGAGAGAGAGAGACAGAAAGAGGTGAAGAGAGGAAAAGAAGATAAGCCCATGAGGAGAGGGAGGGACAGACCGGGTTTATACGTCGATGTTATCGACATAAAAAATATAAAAATTTATAAACTTTTCCTCTGGTTTTGTTGCCTTTTTATGTTCAACACTAAAAAATATCTTCCTCAACGGAATCTCTTTAAGACACAAAAACGGTTAACTCGACAAACCGCGTAAAAAAGAATTCTGATTCGCGAGTATTGGCAACCCGCCAAATCAAACTTCACGAGAACATGTGACTGAAGAAAAATAAAATCGCGCTTTCTTATTAACTCTCCTCGTATTTCTGTGTTTTCTTTTTATCCAAGACTCGAAAGAGCTATTAAAAAAAGAAAATGTCGACAACATCGGCACATACACACAACATCGATTACGTCGTAGTATTGTTAGACGCAAACCAACAAAAAGGAAAATAAAATTCACGCCATTACGTGACTATAACAGGAGACAGAGGACAAGGAATGAAGAGAGAGTTTTAACGGGATTTACGTTTTCATATCACAAATTTATGGAGTAAAATAAATAATAAAAAAAAAGCTCTCCGGTTTGAAAAAAGCTCTCGCCTCCCTTTTTCGAGAATTTTCTTGATTCATACAGTCCAGCAAGGTCGAGCAGGCGTATTTCATACTCACGACCCTTCTCAATCCATCCATCGTCCATCCAAAACAATTTTTCTTTATCCAAAATCTGTCAATCAAAAGTCCCATCTTCTCCATTTTTCCGAAGGAATCTATCGCGCTTTATGATTTTCTAAGAAGACTTTATTGAACTAGCTTCTCGACCTCTAAATTTAACTTTAAGACATATCCCACGATCTACTAAAGTGCTGATTCTCACAGTATAAGAGTATCGCACTCATCAAAAACATGTTTTTACGCGGTATTGAATTTATTTCATAAATAGTGCACAATTTTATGAATAATTCATTTCAACGACAAGCCACATTATTTACCTTTATACCTTATACAGCAAAGGAGCTTCCCAACTTTAATCCTCTTATTTATTCAACTACAGTCAGCTCTCGTTTTACACGTGTTACTTTCGTGCTTCATTAACAGAACGTATCTCCGAACCTTTCCAATGGGGAAATAATGAAGTTTTTAACTTGATACCAGTTCCCCGGCTGAAAGACTCACAAAAAGTGCCAACTGTTATCAGCCGCTGTCACGCACATGTGATTTCCTTCATCGATGGTAAATACGTCATTCTGATGTTTATAAATGCACGTGTGGACCCAGGAAAATCACGTGTGTCACCAACAACAGCTCGGACACGACACAACTACGTGTCTTCGGCTGGCAAAGTATTAACACCTGACAAAACGTAAAAGAATATTCGCCTGCTTTTATAAAAACTTGAGACAATCAAAAAGGCAAAACAATAAAATTACTAACACCTGACTACATACTCATTTTCATCCTATAGTGATCTACCTCGAATGTGTAAATCATCAAAACGGATATTCGCCAATATTAAAGGAAATTGGTTTACGTGGGTAGAAAATGCCTCGAGGGGAATAAGAATCATCATCCAAAGGATGTTCTCGAGAAAAAATTTAGAAAATCCGACCTTCCAAGAAAAAGGGAAAATTGAGAAAGAAGGACAAAATGGGCGGGGAAAGAAACAAACCCAGTGAAAAAAATGAAGATATACTGAGGCAAAAACGAAGGAGAGAATGATTCCCAAAGGCCAGTTGAAATAGCCTAATCCTCAGAGAGCCAAAACGAAAACAATAAAAAAAAGGGAAACAACCGAATTTCTTGGCCCGCCACCCACTGACGACAGCTCAACTTGAGAACTCGGGATTCATTTTCCAGTGAATTTGGATTTTTATGGCGAAAACAGAGCCAGCTTATACCATCAAAAAAAAATTTCCACCAAAAGCCTGCAGAAAACTTCAGGCACTTCATTCTTAGCTTTCTAATAAAACAGAAATGTTTACCGATCGGGTCAACATGCGTGATGTGATCGACGAAATCCCTCTTTCCCAAATAAACCGTTATCTTCCCGTTCGGCGAACTCTTCTTAAAGACCCTGAAATGAAAAAAAAAAGAAAGAAAACAAATTCCTTTAGCCTCCATCAACTCAAGCAACAATTTGACTCTTCTCTATTGCCCTTATCTGCTCTACTTCGTTGGGTTAAGAAAACAAAAACAAAAAACTGAATTTCGAATTGAGTGAGACTCTAAATTTTCCATTTTCCCGATTCCTTTCATTTCTTCCTTTCCTATTCAAATGGGATTGAAGACTAAAAACCAAAGAAAACTTCTCCTCCCTTTCCATCATTCCTTTTGCGGGATTTCATAACTTTTCTTTTTGATAACTTCATTACTCAAAGAACTTGCCCCCCCCCGACTTCAAAAAACCTTTTAAGAGTTTTTCAAATTTCAATATTATCCTATTTTTAACGGCATTTGGTTAATGTCAAAAACGGTTCCATTTGATTTACGCATGCGACCGACTCACAGAAATTAAACGAGCAAATAAAAACAAAAATTAATTTTCGACTTCTTCTTCTACCATCTTCATAACTGCTTCCTGTTAAATTACGCTCATACAAAACGATACGATCAATCGATTTTTACATCAACCAGTTCATTACACTAATGTTCCTTTCCCAAGTTGAGGTGTTCCGAAGAGACACAAGTGTGAGGGTAAGAGATCAACTATGACATTGAAATCAATCCAAGTTTATTATTGTGTGTGGTTCTGTTGTGACATTCAACAGCGATAGAGCTTACACAAACGGGAGAAACCCAACACCTTTATCTGTGAGCTCTGTCAGTACGTTTGAGCTCTAAACTACATCCACGTGGTAATATTATAAAACTTTTTTCAACATTGTGAGTCTTTAAAGTTTGATTGTCATAATTTTCAAAGCTGGGAAATAAGATTTTAATAGGACGATGGAGAGACACGTCCTTGTTTATCGGATTGAATGAACCCTGTTTTATCTCATAAATGATGCAGTCTTTTATGAGGAATCCATTACATGAAGGATCTACATTCAATAAGAGGTTGCCAGCCAGTTTATCAAATTACACTAAGGTCTCGTTTTACGCGTGCTGCTCTTGTACATTTACAAAATTAGGACATTCATCAAGAAATTAAATCGAAGCCTTTTCACGCAAACCCATACAAAATAATAAATTTCTATTAATTTAATTAACTACACTCTGTGAATTCCAATAAAATCTATTTCCACCTTCGAGAGGTAAGACCCAACTCCTGCAGATCGTTTAAAAGAGAGACGAGAGGACAAACCGAGGGTAAACCGTTGGAATTTCTCAACCCCTATCAAAAATAATATTTCCTTTAATCCGCCCACGCGCCCTGTTATTCTTCACTCTAAACCACCCCTTTCACCCACCTTGGGAGGAATACGAAAAACAAAGACACGAATCCACCCCAGCCTCTCCTCCTCCTCTCTCTCTCAACCCCGAAAACCACCATACAGTTATTCACCTACATCCTTCCATTTCAAAGGAGGAAATCCAAGAGTTGCGTACCAGAAATCTTCAAGATTTCTCTCAGCATCCAAACGGATTTCCAACCATTTCGCGTTTTCACGATCCGTTCTCATTAATAAATCTGTTTGCCGATTCCACGTATTGTTTCTCCCGAGCAAGAGAGAGAAAAATTTTTACTCTTTGCTTTGATTACCTCATTCATTACGTAATTTGAGCTAACGGAATTTGTTTCTTTTTTTTCGCGAGAACTTTTATGAATAAAGAAAGATTAATTAGCTCGCCTTGGAATTCCTCTTTATTTTCAACAAATTCCTTTCTTGAAATTCGATTATAAAATTCGCACATATTTAAGGATCGACAGACTATCGACTAAATCCTAGCTTCAAGCAGAGATCTTCAAACTTTTCCAAGCCTGAGGGCCGCCCTGGGACCAAGGCTTTAAGGCCAGAGGCCGAATATTTGAGGATCCAAATTAACAGACAAGCATTTTCTCGTTAAAACTGGAAACAATTGTCAGTAAAAACTTACAGCTAATTAACTACAATTATAACGTTTCATCTCAATCACGAATTACCTATGCACGTGACTTCTTCAAAGTTTTTAGGATAAACCTTATGTATATCAGTTTAATTGATCGATAGATGAGAAACATCTCATCAGATCGTAGCTTGGAGACCTTATACAAATGACATACGAACAAAATTTTCACCGACAGAACAAACCTTCCCAAATTATTACTAAAACACTCCGTGTCTAAATTAATATCACTTGAGCTTAATTCAATCAGGCAAAAATAAATAAATAAAGAACCGAAATTTCATTAAAATCGATTTGTTTGAACCGTTCACGACCTTTTTTTTTAATTTGATCTTGAAGCAATCTTAGGGGTAGGGGGTGAGAGGAAGGAAAAAAGACCTCTGCGTCTTAACCGAGAGAAAACGAATCAACAAGAGAAAATTTCATCTTGTTTTATGAGCTTTAACAAGAGTTCTTCCATCATCGCCACCAATTTAACTCGGTGAAAGAAGCCCTTTTATTGTTGACTGTAATAAAAATTTACGACGACGAATATTCTACGAGGGTCGAAAGAAATATAATTTCACCAGAGGTATCCAATACTTTTGCAAAAACCTTTTCTACTTTCGAATAACAACAACACCTCGCCTTCACGAACATCCCTAACAACAATTTTTCGGGAAGACTAGCCGGACGTATCTGACAATCATTTTAATGAGTTAATACGAAGACTGAAGATTGACCTTTGTGAGAGGAATAAGTCAAGCCGCCAATCTTATATTTAAACGTACCATCAAGACAACAGAGAGAGAGAGAGTTAAAAAGCAATGAAATTAGAGAAGGCAGCTTTAATACATTTTATACGAGGACTATCTGACACCGAAGGAGTATACTTCGCATGATTACAGGAGCTCTAATGTGATCTCCTCTCTTAATAAAAAAAATCGAGTTACGACTCACAACTACTTTACATCCCAACAGAACTAGAATAATTAGTTTTCTTTATTTCACTGGACACGAACACATTTTAGTTTTGGTTGCTTGACTGGCCATGGGCCTAAAAAAAAAACTATAAAGAGCATATGAATGTCATCGCGTGCAACACAAAAAAAACATTAAACTCGTTCATTGCTTCGTCGGACATTTCTGAAGCTGAATTAAATAAAATAGGTCATGATGAATAAAATATAAAAAAAATTAAACCGAAAAAGAAATTTTTTTTGGAGGGATTAATTCGCAAAACGAAGTTAATAATTAGTCGGATATTGTTTATGGATTTTTGAAAACAATCGGAGCATTTCCATATAGCTGACCATCATACATGTGAGTCGATGTTCATTCCAGTCATTGTCTGGACAAAAGGCTTGGGATAAAATTCAAAACATCGTTTTCCTATTGTTTCACCATCAGGAAGAGCAAAACGAATTACAAACTTTGTTACCACGAGTTTTACTTAAAACTCTCGTTCTTCTTTGCCACTACAACCTCATTTTCACAACCGGCTCAAAAGGGAAAACCTCTAACTCCCTCTCACTCCTCACCGTTTCAAAATGTTACCGTAGGGCTCTCATCCCCTTTTAAGCTTTCCTTCTCAATTTCCTTTACTTTCATGAAACCAAATTTAACTGATGTAAAAGGTGAGATCGTGAATTTGAATTAAATTTCAAATAATAACATTAGAGGCTTCTAATTTATTAACACCTTTTTGTGTTTGAATGTAAATCAATGAGAAAATAGAGCATGTAATACGAGTGCTTCTCTTTTCACTTTTCAATTAAAATTTCTTAAAATCAATTAAGAGATAATTAATTTCATGCACAATGTCGAAAAAAGCTTTCATTTATTTATTTTCAAGTATGAGGCATTCCTGACCTAATTCCAACTCCTCAGTTTGTGGTAAGCTCATATCAAGATGTACGATTTCATAAAATGAAAAATTCACACAATGTCGATCAAAAATCTAGGCTGCAGGTTATGGTTTATGAATAGCTAAAAAAATTTCCAACTCAACCTAATCCTTGAGCTAATAAATTGCATTACTTTTTTGAATTCATTAAAAAAAATGAGTTAAAAGCATTTATAAGTGTAGTTTCGACTACTTACACTTGGAACGGCATTTCACGAGTGAAATCACTTTCTTAGTTAAACCCAATTCAAAATTTATCAGAAGTAAAAAGATGTGCTTCTTTTAGTTTGTTTAATTATAAAATTTGTTAGTTTTCTGACTTAAACCAAACAATTATGATCGCACTTCAAATAACTTCCTCAACCGTCTATAAAATAAAAAACATGACACAAGTTACTCTGCCTTTTCATATTTCGAAGATTAGATCAAAATATCAAATGCACTACCTGGTTGCTTGCCTCCTTAAACTAGAATCTTCCATTTTGATTGCTTCAGCCAAAGAACATGCACTCAAGTTCTTGTCAGGTATGGAAAAAAAAAAGTTTCTGAAACAAGAGGTTAAAGACTAATTAGATGTTATGAGAGGTGTAAATGCAACAAGCACAAAAACAAGACTAATTAAAAAAAGCAAATTAAATTTAATAATTAATTTGATTTGATGGGCTTTTTAACACCTTTTCACTTGTTTACAATCATTTCATATTTTCATTTATACTTACAAATTCCTACAATTTTCACAAATTCATGATGAAAGGGACTTCAAATCCATTTACCTTTAAATTGCAAATCACTGACTTTTTGAGAAAAAAAAATTAAGACAACTAAAGATCACGGACTCGACAAGCACGATTTCAATTTAGAAATAAAATCAAATACATAAATTTGCCGCCAAATTTCCTTAATAAAAATAAAAAAAAGTCCTGAGCAATTTAACGGATTTTTGAAAATACCTCGAGTACGAAGCGCCATTTTAAATTAAAATAATAACCACGTTCACAACAATTCTAGAATTAAATTCAGACAGAAGAAAAAACTATATAAATATTATAATCAAAGAGATTATAAAAACTTCTTGTTTTTTTATGTGGGAAAGACACATGTAGTAAATAATGACGTAATTTTTTTTTCGGCACCGCATACTCAAATCCATCATATGTAAAAACAAGTATAAATTACCTTTTTTTCTCGGACTTTCCTTCACTCTATAGCAGAGATTACAAAACGAATAAATTCCTCTGTTTAAAATCAAATTAACCTCTTAATTATTTGCATAAAATCGCAAGTAAAACATGAAATCTTATTGAAAACATGGTTTTGAACTCAGTCCAACTCGAACCACGGTTTACTAATGGCGTTCACGTACAGTGAACACACCTCAATATGGCGAATTCCCTCTCCGACCGGAAACTCGATGCAGCGGAAGTTTCCTTTGGCATCGAGATTGACGTGACTTTAATTTCCATTTTGGCTCGATTTTCGTAGTAGTTATTATTTATTTTTTCTTTCGTGTAGAAAAATTATTGAAAATAAATAATAAAACGCATTATTTGTGATGAATGATGTAAGTAATATTTTACAGTCATTCAAAAATTTTTTTAATATGGAGCTTTATCCCTGATCTGAATTATTTATTTTAATATTCTTGTAGTTTTACTTTGATGGCATCCCTACAAATTTGGATTCATGGATCATAGTTATACATAGTTGAGGTAAATAAAATAGATGTGAGTAATTTAATTATAATTTCTACTTGTTTAACTTATATGTCATTCAAAAACAACCCAACTACTTGATTATATTAAAGATTAAATGCATTAAATGAAGCATCTGGGATTTTCATATCAGAAACTAGCCATTAAAATAGCCAGCCTAATGTTATAATGAATGACTATCACTCAGCTGAGATACACTGCAGTTAATGATACTCAATCCACCGATTACTGTATTATTTACTATATTCATTTGTGGGTTGTAAATGATGTCGATAGCAGTTGTGATGGTTTAAACCAAAAACATTAAAGCTCTGAAATCTATAGGAACTAAAAACTATTCTATAGGAACAAAAGTAAATCAAATTTTTAAGATGGTTTATTATGTTGCTACATGAATCTTATAAATTACATGTTGTAAGCTTTATTCTGTTATGTATTTAAAATATTATCTCATCAAAGAAAACACAATTTGATTAACTTTTAGTTTTTTAATTCCTAATTGTCTCTCTGTGCAAATTTTTCTTTAAAATCACTCGTAAACAAATTTTTTTTATAGTGCAGACCCAAGAAATTTAATTTTGGAATTAATTTTTGTTCAAAAGATGTTCCAAATTTTAAAAAGTGAATGACAGTTTTGTTAAGTACCTCAAATTATTAAATGAGTGTTACATATGAGTATATAATTATTTGTATCACATTTGAAAATATCCCTAATTAAATACATAATGAAATAAATATTAATAAGTCAATATAAAATTATTATTAAATTATATTATTAATCATCATCAACTTAAAAAATTATTGCAGGCATAAATTAAAACAAAAAAAATAAGTATAATTATTCATTAACAGTTCTGAAAGTGATTTTTCCATTGTCGTTGGTTCCAAATGTGGAAGTTTTAAAGGAAGTTCTCTTTCCATTGACATCACTTGTTCCACTTGAACTGCTGGTGAATACACCAAAGTTTCCTCCACCACTGGGTGCTGGAAGTTCTTCAGCTGAAAAAAGAAATCAAGATCAATATTTAGTATAAGAAAACAGACATGGAGTGAATTTGATGGCAGTTGGAAACTTACCAATTCTTACTCCTAATCCATCAGGGCCTCCTGGGAAAGAAGCAGCTTGACCATAGCCTCCCTTAGGTCCAAATTGAACACTGGAACCTGCATAAACAGGATTGGCTCCAGAAGTGCGGATTTCGGGGGTGATGGTGTTGGAGTCAAGTGATGGGAAGCTAAATTAAAACAAAATATTTTAAAATACTTGGCAGTGGGAGTAATAATCTAGTAGTTTGTCTGAAATGATCTTTATTTAAGAACTTACGCTAAAGGATTTTGTGCCATGGCTGCTTGCTGTTGTGCAATCAGGTTTTGAATCTGTTGGTTGAAAATTCTAAAAAAAACAGAAGGCAATAATTTATTAGTTAATATTTCTTTTAATGAATACTGCTGAGAGTTTGAGTTAAATTTTTGGTTTTGTGTGATATGGTTAGCTCTGTTAACAAAATCTTGTTTAGAAGAACAAAACTTACGCGGCGTAGTTGGGATTTTGAGCAGCATAAGCCTGAGCGGCGTTAAGGCTGGCTAAAAACTGTTGGAAGAGAGCATTGAAATCTTGGCCAGGGAAACCTCCAGGAAATCCTCCAAATCCTCCCGCACTTGGAAAGCCACCATAGCCGAAATTGTTGCTAGGGAACATGAAACTACCACCGCCGCCACCACCGGCGTGACTTCCACTTCCACTAGATGAATAGGAACTGGAACTGGAGCTGGAAGTAGCACCGGCACCTGATCCACTCGATCGTCTAAATCGCATTTCTAGAATATCAAAACGATTTAAATTGGTATTGGGCATGAATTAGTTTATACTTTAGTGGTCTTTCGCTGTATCAAAAATCTCAAGGAAGAACAGCTTTCGTTACAACAGCTCATTGTTCTCAGTGTTATCTTTCATATTTCTGGCATGTGATCACTGGGAATTTTTCATTTGAGCTTCTCAAAAACATCTCCAGGGCTGTAAATAAATAAAAAACAAATATTGGAATCTTTCAGCGGGGCAAAACGGCCTCGCATAAGGAAGCCACGGTCATGACAACAAAAGTTATTGCACTCGTCATCAGGGATTTCCCGTCCTTGGCCTCGGATTTGTTCTTCCTGCTCCTGCTTTCTTTTCAAATTTTATTACTGCCTCCTCCTGTGCCAAATCTTGAAATCAGAATAAACCGGACATGAGGAACAAAAGCTATTCTCAACTTCTATTTTCTATACATAATTTGCAACAGGCGTTAACACTCATTTGATGATTTACAAAGAAATTCTTTCCAGACGATTGATTCTAGTTTGTCCTTCACGCATGGTCAAAGCGGACATCGATGACGAACAATTTTATCCCTAGATAATTTTTCTCTCTCTCTCCATATACCATTTAATGCTAAATTAATTGATGTTTGGACAGTGCAGGTTTTAGCAAACCTCAAGTGGTTTGTGTAGGGATTTTCTTAGTCTTTTCAATTCAGAGTATAAGACATTGTCTGTTCAGACAAAATCGAGTTCATTCCAGAGTCAAACAGCAAAACTTTTAGTGAGCCTTTGGGGCAACATCTATAAACTTTAAATTTGAGTTTTAAACCTTTTGGCCTTTCGATCGAACCGAAAATTGCTTTATTTATTTATTTAAAACAGTGAAATAGAGTTCATATTTCGTACAAAACTTATCTGTGCCCTGAATGTTTGTAACAATCATTTAATTCTAAATTCTTGTCGAGGGATTATTTCGGTATTAAGTGACTCACACAATCAAATTTGAGAGTTAAGCTCATATTATAACTAGTCAAACAAGTATAGTTGATTACTAGCCTTTTTTTTAACAAACGTGAGCAGATTTGACTCGCTATAATCAGTTTAAATGAAAAATTTATTATTAAACTCATGAGTTTGGGATTTAAGGGTTTAATAATTCAAAACCTCCCTTATAAATCCTAAATCCTGCCTTTTAATAAAACAAACAAGATTCGAAAATGAGATTGACTCACTCTCTCAACTATTAAATTTTTTATAATAATAAATTAGGCCCAATTAACCCTTTTGAAGTTATCTGGGTTATAGTGACTGAACCAATGTGACCCATAAACAAAAATTTTTTTGTGGGTTTTGGTTGTTATGTTGAGTTTGTTTGCTTAAAAATAATAAATATTTCATCTAAAACGACCTCCAACTATTTCCTGCTTTCAGAAAACTCAGTTGAAATGAGTCAAATTGTCTCTGTTTCCAAACTTGTGAGTCTAATTGTCTTTGAATTAAGTTTGGGACCAAAAACATGGGTTAGGGAAGTTGTTAATGTTATGAGATTTACAATTGATTTTTGATAATGAGTCAATTTGACTCTTGAAATTGATTTAAAATAAGAGTTAAAAAACAGAGTAAACAAAACGCAACAACGCAGAGTTTTAAATTGAGTCAAACTGGCTCGATGCTTAAATTTATTGTAACGACTTCTCAATATTTTAAATATAAGTTGTAGCAGAGAAAAAAAATTTTTTTAGTAAAAATGATGAAACGCTCTACAAATCCCAGTCAAAACCGTCAGGCATCACCTAAAACCATTTTTCACGACAATCTTATCAACCCTAATAAAGCTGAGCTCGTTATTAATTACGACGGCTGAAGTTTTCCAACATCATCAATCATTTTCGTTGTCTCGAAAATTACGGAAAGAAAACAAAAAAGAAATCTGGAGGAAGGGATGAAAGAATACCAAAAAAAAAATTTAAGAAAAAAAAGGAAAAACATACCCGGTGCAAACGCGGTGGCGACATTGACGCACATAACGCATAATAGGAAACCAAACACTTTCGACATTTTTCGATTTATTTTACTAACTTGTGTGTACACTGCGAAACACTAACAGAACGAATGAGTGTAGTTTGCTAAAATACTCTACTCATTATCAATGCAAACAATGATCTGCGACTGGGAAATTTAGCTCGTGGTAAGTGAAACATAGAGGAAGATGCGAAAACCGCAATAGGAAAACCATGAAGAAGGTGCAATTTGCAGAGTTAAGTAAAACAAGTCATGTCCAAATGAAATCCCACATTATAATTGGACGTGTTTCGAGTGTTTCCACGAAGAACTCGGCGTTGCAAAGAAAATTACGTCGCCATTTTTTTATCTCACTCGAGTCACTGTTCTTGGGCTTTGTTGTGGGAAAAACAAACGCTGAGATTTTTGATTTATTGACGCGTCAGAACTCATCTCAAACATTCCTGGAAAAAACCAATTACAATGATGGAAGAAAATTTTGTTTTGTTTTTTATTTATTTATTAGAAGCCTGGGTGTTACAGTTTTCTAGAAACAATTTCAGGCTGAGACGTAAGCAGTGATTGAATGATGGTACCTGGAAACCGACAATTAGACCCACCACTAGCTCTATATTGTCATTAGAACAATTGAAACTCTGATTTTTGAAATAACGAACATAAATATACTTTATTTATTAACTTGTTCGCCATTTCACTTATTTATTTATTTATTTTTGTTTTGAGGCTGTGCTGTTCTGAGCCTTTTGCTATATACTAGGTTACCGTTTCCGGCTTTTTATTTAGTTTTGATCCCTGGTCAGTTTATTTAATAATTTGCTATCATAAATACATATATTTTGACTCTTTATTTATTTATTTATTTGTTTTTTTATTATAGTTTTATGTGTTTGATATTTATCTACTTCCCATCCGATATTATACTGAGTCCAACAATGTAAATCCTCGAACAATTTTATGAGCCAATTTTATTTTATGGTTGTTGTTTCGAAAATAGATTATATATATTGAAAAATGTTTTTTTTATTGATGTTGTTAACAGTTAATGACTTACTTAGGTTGGCTGTGAACTTTGTTGGAGTCAAATTGACTCACTTTTAGGAAAATGAATGTGTGATTAAAATACATCAGTATAATGTGTCTTAAAAATTTGTATAAACTCTTAATCGTTAGCTCAAAGGTTTTGCTGGTTCTAAATAACAAAAACTATTTATTAGCATTAGATTTAAAGACTGAGCCAATTTGACTCATTAAAAATTTTTGTGGGTTTTGTTTTGTTTATTTTGTGTCTGTTATCAGAAAGATGGTTTACGCATGGAAATATTATTAACTTATGAACATAAGGCTCATGGTCTGAGTCAATTTGACTCAACTGTAATTATTTGGTGTTTTCTTTGTTTTGTGCTTAGGTCTTAATTTGAAAAATGATTTTTTTTGGGAGGAGGTTCTTAGTTTTAAATCTTGTTTGGAACAACAAAACCACAAGCAAATTAATCTAATTTTGAATGAGTCAAAAAGACTCATTTTTGAGAAAATTAATTTATTATGAAAATACATTAGTATAATGTGTCTTCAAAATTTGTACAAACTCTTAATCGTTAGCTCAAAGGTTTCTGGTTTCAAAATAACAAAAATTATTTCTTAATCAGTTTAGATTTAAGGACTGAGCCAATTTGACTCGTTACCAACTTTTATGTTTGGTTTGTGTATGTTTTCAGTAATTGTGTACTGGAATTAGAAATATGGTTATTAATAAACTATTATTAACTTATTAACTATAATTATTAACATGGTCTGAGTCAATTTGACTCAACTGTAATTATTTGGTGTTTTACTTGTTTTGTGCTTAGATCTTAACTTTGAAAAATGTTTTTGGGGGATGGAGGTACTTAGTTTTAAATCTTGTTTGGAACAACAGAATAACTTGAAACGTATGCAAGTTGATCTAATTTTGAGTGAGTCAAAATGACTCAACTGTGCTTTTTGCTTTAAATTTTGATAGAAGAAAAAAACTTGAAGGAGAAGGCATTGCACTGATGTTGAAGGGAAAACTTTGGAACAGGGAGTGAAAAAAAATTTTCCAAAGAAGGCAATTCTGAGTTCAGGTACCCCAGCAAGGTACTCAGTTACTCAGCACTTTTCCTGTGTAGAGTCCTGTTTACGTCTCGTTCCCAGTCAAATTATTTTCATTCAATCATTTTACCCGGATAGAAGAAGAAACTTGAGATTTGGTATCTATTTGAGTAGGATGGAAATTTTTGGGTGGCGGGGGAGGCGAAGGATTTTCCTAGGTACTTACGACTTTCATTGAACCTTTTCCCAACCGGAATCGATATAATAATATTATTGTTCAATCAATAGATAATTTCGAGGAGTTTCCAAGAGTACTTGACCCCTGCAGTTTGGGATCATAGGTCAACAAAATCAAGTCACGAGAAAAAGTCAGACTTTGAAGAACCTTCGCATTGACTTCGATAGGAGAACCAGTGTTAAATCAGGAGCGGAGCTAACATTTTCTTTTTTGTTCTTCCTCTCTCTCTTTGTGTTTTCCTTCAAAACAAATTATTGCCTTTCCCTTTACGGAACGTAAATTCAGAACAAGGGAAGTCTAATTCAATAAAGTTGACTCGTAAAAATGTGGCTTTCGAAGCAAACTCTCCAGGGAATCTTTGGAGGTCTGTTTGCTTTTACTGATTTTATTTATCTAGCTTTTCTTCTATTTTTTTACAGCCCTTTTTCCTCTCCTTTCAACTCTTTATCTGTTATCTGTGACAGCAACCACCTAAACCAAAACCCATTTCAATGATGACTAAAGTCGCGTAGTGGCGTCGCCCTATCACCGCACACACCTGAGGAACAAAAAAATCGGACGAACTAGATAATTTGAAAGGAATTCAATTTTTCGGAGATAATAAATGAATTTATATATAAGAATAACGATTTAGATAAAAAGGACCGAGATTGTGAGGTGGACATTTTTGGCAGCATTATTGGAAACGCATTCGAAAAATGAAGACTACTTTGTTGAGTTTTGTTTTGATTTTAGTTTTCGTGTGCGTCAAGGTGATCGGCGTACCTCAAGGTACTAGTATTCCGTTCAAATTACCGGAAATTGTTTAAATGTAGATAATTTATGGGATTAGAATTAATTTCTTCCTAATTCTCGTGTTAACATAGTCAATTAATTAATTTATCGAGTGCGATTCGCGTTAATTTACTTCATCTCGGAAATTTTTTTATACACGCAGGTAAATACGTCGAGGAGAAGGATAAAAATCAATCGACGGACGGACATCCGGTTCCCAACGTGTTAAAAAGAATCCGAGATGAGATTCCGCATTACTTGAAAAATGGTTCGGTTCCTGATTGGAAAAACACTTTCCAGGTTTTTAACAAAAGCGGCTTGGGCAACGCAGGAGGAATAAGCATTTATTCATTTTATAATACCCTTCTCTCAGCAGTTCATTCTTTGTACCAGGATTTGCTTAACAGGCAGCAGGCTTTTATTAACCTTTTGACCTGCGGGAATTGCGTCAACGAAGGTTGGAACGCTATCATGGAGGTTGCTCTCACCGTTCCCGAACTCGATTGGATTCAAAAACCTTCGTCTAACTCTCCGGCAACGTTCTTCACAGCCGTTCATCAAAACGGAACCGTGACTGGTATAGGAGGATCGATTGTTAACAACAAGCCCGTCGCGGAATATGCTTTTGGCAACGATGGCATAGTCCAACACTTGCCTAATAAGCAAGCTAAAAATTGATTCGAACGCCTAATTAATAATTTGTTTCGTTATTCTATTAACTTAATTCTAAGAAATAAAACTACTTCCGGCTACAGATAATATGTTAGCGTAACTTTCAGATATTTTTGGGTCGAGCGGAGGAATACAAGTTAAAAGTCCAGAACTTGCCTCACAAAAAATGTGATCCACATGAAAACTGTTTTTATCAAATCACGAAACTTATACATAAGAGCGATGTTTATATTATATTTAAATAAAAATTTACCTCATTGAATGATATTATTAAGTGGATATATATATAAATAAACCTTGAATATATACAGTCGATATGATTTATTTCGAAATTAGCTGTTTTCACGAAACCCAGACCTTGTATCCCGATAAATAACATGGGAACCCCCCCGCCCGCATCTTTCTCCTCTTTCCTCTGGAACGAATTAAAAGGGATTATTTGCGGTTTCCAATTTCAAAATGGTGGTTTCAAGCATGAAAATATTTTCACGAAAAACCTTTTTGTGGGCTTCGTTCTCACTGGTGTGGAAAGCTCTTTGTTCGAAATACTTCACCTGTCATTAATTTGACGGGTTAGTCTCACTTTTAGTGTTTTCCTTTATTTTCATATTTTTTCTTTAATAAAAAATTTTATTATATTATATAATATAATTTTTCCTCATGTCGTTCGAAGGGCATTAAGGGTTTAATTACGTATTACATGGGTCATGTGCTTACAATATGAGAAAAGGTTCAAAGCAAAACGGTTAAGCATCAAATGTTTAAGAGTAGAATATAGGCTTGTAACTGGTGTAGGATTACAAGACGTTCTGGTCTAGGATCTAAAGTAGATACATATATTATCTATAATATAGGGTTAAGATAGACGAAAGTTTAAAATTCTTTCAAGTCTTAAAATCCGTCTAAATCCGGTGGTTAAAAGCTGCAGCAAAAGGTTATAATATAGATTCGTAGTCCAATAGAATAATTAAACTTAAATAATCTGATGGATAAAGAGTAGACAAACTAATAAATAGATAAATAAAATAGACAAATGAATAGTCAGTAAGCTAACAATTCCTACTTATTGTATATATCCATCAATCCCTCCTGCTATTTTATCTACATTAGGTTGGAAACTATGAATCGGTCGTTGGATAGATATAAACAAAGACAAAAAACGCCCTTTATAGAATAACTGTTAATAAGCAGATAGAGAAAGAGTAGACAAATGAATAAATAGATAAATAAAATAGACAAATGAATAGTCAACAAGCTGATAAATAAACTAGGTCAATACACTAGTAGATAACATAACATAGACAAAAAATAAACAGATAAAGTATAAAATACAAATAAATTAGTGAATAAAATAAAAATGGATCAATAAAGAACTAGATAAATAAATAAATAAAATATAACAATAATACTAGGTTGGGAACTAGGTTTATATCCATCCAAGGTCCGATTCATAGTTTCCAACCTAATATTATTGTTACATTTATAATTTATTTATTTTATCTAGTTCCTCATTGATCCATTTTTTATTTTATTCACTAATTTATTTGTATTTTATACTTTATCTGTTTCTTTATTTGTATATTTTTTGTCTCTGTTATTTTATCTACTTGTGTATTGACCTAGTTATTTTATCAGCTTACTGACTATTCATTTGTCTATTTTATTTATCTATTTATTCATTTGTCTACCCTTTCTTCAACTGCTTATTTAACAGTTTAATTATTCTATAACTAGCGTTGTTTGTCTTTGTTTATATCTATCAAACGACCGATTCATAGTTACCAACGTAATGTAGCAATATATGTCAATATAATATATATAATAACAATAAATATAACGGTTAGGGAAGTAGATAAAATAGCAGGACGGATTGATGGATATATACATTAAGTAGGAATTGTCAGACGATCTAGTTAAGTCTTTATTCGTTCATTTCATCAAAATTTTTATTTTCAGTGCCTGTGGGACAAGGAGATGGATGTTCTTAATTTAGAAGATCGTCTTTGAGCTCTCGATTGGTGTTTCTTTTTAGAGAAAATTATGGGTGGAAACTTTCACGAAAAGAAAAAAAATTTTCCCAGTTATCAGTTTCTAGGAATCCGAGTCTTTTGTCTTCCTAATCTGGTATCCTTGAGAAAGGTGAGCTCATTTGAAATGTGACTATTACTTTGAGATAACGCCAGATTTGAGGATGGTGATTCTGTATCTATTTATATATATCTCTGAGTCGATTTGATTTTAACTAATATCCCTACTGATTGGAGATAAAATTTTAAATGAGTCATATTGACTCGTAGTATCACGTCGCCCGCTCTTTTAAAAGCGGTTTGAAGTTGAACAAACGCACCAACTTAGCTATGATTATGCGTTGTAGTGTTAATTTTATGCCTTTTTGTCATAAATGTAGTTTATGATTTAGTTACAATTTATACTTTTAATTATGGTCGTAGTTCTTAAACTATAAATCTTTTTATCTTCTAGTTGACTGCCACCTGTTTCTTGATTTGAGATTAGTATTAATAGTTTGTAAGTGTACCTTTAAGCGGTTGTATCTGGAAACAGACCTTTGTCTCAGTCTCAGGAGCGAACGAAGGAAATAAATGTGAGTTTAAATGAGTGGGAGAGAGTTGGATATTGAAAATAAGCGATTATTAGAGAAAGGAAAGGAGAAGCTCCGACTCTTCTCTTGATACTCCGATGATTAGAAGAGTTCAGTATATGTACTGAGGCCTGGGTAGTGGATATCTTTTGTTCCATCGTGGTTTCTTCAAGTTGAGGTTGGTTGTGGTGATCAGAGGTGATATTGATTTTTTGAGACTAAGGTGGCTTTGTGAACAGATGCTGACCGTCACACTGTCCTAATAGCAAAAATGTATAATAATAATGATGATAGAGAAACAGAGAAACCTGAAAGAACAAGAAGACTGCAATTAAAATTGACTCGAACGAAACTGAAATTTGTGGTGGATGAGTCAACTCGACTCATTTCGTTATGGTGTTAATTTATTCGGTTTTTCACCCAAAAGTGAAAATTTGGCACTAAGGAGATAGCGCTTCGTGAAAAATATTTTCAAGGATCCATGCTTAACCTGAATTTTACAAATGTTGATTGTGTACATGGTCTTTTAACTTCTTCTATTCGATTTGGAGCTTATAACTAATTACAAGCGTTTTCCCAGCCAAATGTAAATGAAAAGATCTATTCTTAGAAACACAATCGCAAATGTGTTTACAAAAATCTCAGTTTTTGAAAATGAAACGAACATAAAATATTGTTGATAGCATAAACAAAGAACTACGATGTACAATTTCGGATGAGTCATATTGGTTCGGTCCTCAAGTCTAGTGTTAAGCGAACCGCACTTTATTTCGAAAAATGGCTGAGAGAAGAAACATTCGAACACAGGGCGTTAGGATGAAGAAAAATGCCTGAAAATTTTCATAATAACCAAAATTTCCTAAAATGTGTGAGGATTTAAACAAAAATTCTCTGTTAATTTAAAATGAAGGATACAGCTAATTAGGTCACTTTTGACTCGGGAAACTGGTCTGCTTTGATTTTTATTAGACGAGTTGTAGTCGTTGTTGATGATGGTTGTGGTGTTGTCTTCCTGGTTACCTTACCAAAAAACGTGAGATTTACATTATTTACAGAGCCACGATTCCTCGAATTATTTGTTTTGATTGATTTTCCGCTTTTTAAAGCTTTTTGTTGGAATTTGTTTTTTTGTCTATTTGCGTTATTTTGAAATTTTGATTTTTGTGAAAAAACACTTAATCATCGTTAGGTGTTTTTTCCCGGTGTTTTTTTTTTGACTTGGGTCTACCTGAAGTAGAGTAGAAGTATTATACTTAATTTAGCATTGAAAAATTTCAAGGTCAGGTTCAAAGTTTCTCTATTTTGGGTACGAGTAGATGGAAGGTCGAGAGAGAACGGTTTGGTTTTAGTTTCGAAAAGTGCCGTTAAGAGGCGCTAGTCTCGTTCCAGTGATGGGTACGCCATTACTATACCTGAAGATTAGTACCCGGCCCCATTGATAGATGGCGCACCCGTTAATGTCGTTTTTGCTTAATTTTTCCTTTTTAATGAGAATGTGGGAATTTATTTGAATGTTTTTGACATGTCAGTCACGGAAATGATAAGCAAATTTTATTTCCCCGATACTTTTCAATGGGAAGATGATAAAAACCTTTTTTCAAAAGCCAAATCTCCTGTGGGGAGACAAAAAAAGTCAAAGTCATGGAAACTAATGTTGTGAGAATTCAAAAAAAAATGGAACCGAAGAAAGCGATCAGTATGAATGAGTGTTCGTTCCATCAAGCTGCCATGATTGATTGACGTGATCACGGTAGGAAGTCAAACATTTCCACAACTCTCTCGACACGGTTTTTGGAAAACATTAGTGTTAATGACTCGTACTTATGACAAATTAACAAATTGGTGGACCTTGCTTTGGAAACAATGGCTTTTGAGTTGTACACTTCCACAAATCCAAGGCGAATTTAATTATTAAAACAAAAACAAAAATTTGTGACCGTTAATATTAACCAAGTCAATAACATTTTACCGGTTTCGGTTCTCTCATTAGCAGCTTTAAACGCTACTGATATTGAAACGCATTTTTTTTATTGGCTTATTGATTTTTCTATTTTTAATGACGACATCAGAAAATGTCAGCTTTTATCAGTTGTGGTCGTAACCTTATTAAAAATATTGTTACATCATGTAAATAAAATGAGGAACAAAAACAAAATTTTCCTTGTTGTGTGTAAGGTTTCATTAAAATTGCTTTTGATGCTGCCGGAGTGAAATTATCAGAGAGGAATGTTTATATTATGTTAATAACGCGGTCTTTTGAAGTTAAAGATCAATATAGGCAACCCTCGGCAAAGTCTCGGAACCAATTTAGAATTTCTTAGAATTTTTCTCGCTTTCGGAAAACCTATAAAACGAATTTTATGTAGCGTTCAAAATGGCGGCTACGTTTTAAGAGGTTTCTTTTAAACGACTTTGGACAAATCGAAATATTATAACTGAAAGCGTTTGATATGGTAGTTTGGGATGAGGGACAAAATTTTTACTGCTGTTTATTGTTTTGGCTGTTGCGATAAATTTTTTGAAGAATAACACTTCGAATTTTGAAATTTCACGTTGCTAGCTCCTGGCATCTTTAGTGATAGAGTTTGATCTTGACTCAGAATTTATTTCATATATGTTGCACATAATTTTTGAAGACAGTCATAAATCAGTTGATTGAATTTTCTTATGAAATCGATTTTCCTTTTACTCCTCAAAACACCGCCAATTTCTCTGAAATGACAATCCCAACAAGGTTCACATCTTCGGCGGTCTTCTTGACAATAATCAGTTGAAACCGATTCTTCTTCCACTGATGGTGGTTGTAACTTGTATTGTTTGCAAAACGCCTAGGTGATATAAGAGAAAATTCGTTTATTCTTCTAAAAATTTGAATTGAGCAGCGTAGTAGCCTGAAGAATAGTTTTACTAACGTCTTAGTAACCACATGAAATCTTTGGGTTCTGGAGAATTTATTTATTTATTTATTTTTTTTACCAAGGAAAAGTTCAAGAGCAACCTCCACATCTTGGGCAAGAAGTGTTATGTTGGACTAAAGCCCCTGAGTGACGTACCATGTCGTGTACCCATTACACGATAATCTGTATCATCCACAAACTGCCTGAAACAGAGGATTAAAGGAAAATGTGAGGAGACACCAACTAATTTGTGAAAAATTTATCAGAACTGAGGTTTAGCCTGATGGAAACCAAAATTTCTATAAACCCAATTCAGACCTGTCATAGGTTAAACAATTCTTGGAATTTATGAGCCGCCAAACACCGACAACTGGGTTTTGAAAAACCTGACAAAACAAAGCAACCACTTGTGTGCACTCGAGCCTAAAGTTATCGTTAAGTGATCATCTGTCTTTTTAGTATTATTATGCAAAAAATAATAATTCAATGAAGAGAGTCTTGATGATGTGTAATTAATTATAATTTTAATTTTAAATGAAGAAGACAAATTGTGGAAAACCCAAAACGGTTGAGTCAAAGTTGAAAAGTGGAAAACTACGTCATCCCCACCATTTTTCGCTCTTCAAGGGGAAAAATGCTCGACAAAAAAAATTTATTGAAATGACCAACCAATTAAATTGGCCCTAGGTGATGAAACTGTTGCAGACCGTCCAGACCATGATCGCAGGAACCATCTTTAGCAAATTGGATAGGAAATAAAATTTCTTCCGGCCGAAGCTAAAATCACGCTCAGTGGTCATTTTATGAATAAAAGTTGGGAGAGGCCCGGGGAAGGATGCAGATTCGCATAAAGTTAACCTTAGTACTATAATTAAACGATGATCGCGTTTTTGTGTGTGTGTGTTGCTCCAACCTATAGTTGGGATATTCCAGGCTATTAAGGTATGAGAGGGGGGTCTTTGAAAATCGGAAATTGCAAAATGTCACAAAAGGTCTAAAGAAAAACGCTGACATGGGCCCTTTTTCCACTTCTTCCTTAAATCTCTTTTCTTCTTCGGTTTTTTTATTCCTCTTCTTACGTCTGGTCCTTTCATTAGCCCATCCGTCTTCTTTTGTTCAGACATTTTCCAGACTCCCATATATATATAATTGGCCGGATGAACGTGAGTGCCTTATTTGTTGCTTGAATGGTTGAAAATGAGGAGCCACGCTTGTTCAATACTTGTCGTCCTGGGTTTAGCCTTTTGTTTGGCTGAAGAACTGAATGAAGGAGGAAACGTTCCCTCGGTTAGACTAGGTAAGTTCAGACGACATGATTAATTATCCTTCAAGATATAGTCATCAAAATGTTTATGATTGACTGAAGTGTTTTATAAAATTTATTATGCCACTCGTGTACTTTATCTTTTCTCTTTTGGTGTAGATGGTTCACGCAGACCTTTGATCGATGTCGGATACCTCCGGTATGGAAATCCATTCCTTCGGTTTGGTAATACGGGAGAGAATATTCAAAACGTGAAACCTCAAAACCCAACAGAAACGAATGAGATCGGCCATGAAGAGGAGAGGAGACCCTTCTTTCTTATAAAAACGTTGGAACCTTTTAGAAACCCAAATCAGCAGCAGACTGCTTCCAATGAAGCCGAACTCATTGGAATTAGAAAGAAGAGAGATGTGGAGTCGGATATTCCGGAATCCAGTAAAGTTGGTAAGGAAAATAAATTTTTAGTCGGACAATAGAAGGGAGGTATCGAGTACCTGAAAGCACGGGGGCCGATTCCGCCATCGCGAATTCATTGAACAATTCAAGTTGTTTCGTCCTTGCTCTTGACGTCTTTACCTGGGTCATGGTCAGGGTTCTCGTCATCTCGAGAACCACTCTTTGCTGAATTTTTTTTTGTTCCTTGGTTTCGAGTGGTTTTCGTCTGAAAAATGAATTTCTATGCCTCTGCTGGCGTACCACGAATTATAATATATATAATAATACAACAATGAGAGAGATATTGTAAATTAAAATAGGTAAAATGAATGTTTTTGCTTTTAGGAAAACTTCGAAAGAAGCGAACATATTGCCATAAATGTGGTGGTGGTGGCGGCGGCTATGGGGGATACGTGTATCGTCCTGTACAATACCAAGTCTATGCAGTCCCTGTTTACTCATACCCTGTTAGGTAAGTATTGGTTTTCATTAAGAAGGAACTAGACTTCAAACTATAATCACGCTAGAAATTTTCCGCTAGTTCTGCATGTCACTAAAGTCACTTGACATTGGCAGAAGAGCCAAAGGCTCAATTATTAAACAGGACCTTTAAACCGAGAGAAATTTTTATTTATTTAATTTTAACATAAAATAACTTAACATTTGTTTCCATCAGGACTTACTCTTTGTTTTTATTTACAGCTATGGAGGAGGTGGTGGAGGAAAAGGTTGCAACGTTTGCGGTGGTTATGGCGGCGGAGGTGGCGGTTTCAGCGGAAGTTATTCTCAGAGCAGTTCTCATAGTAGCTCTGGAAGCTGGGGCTATGGAAAGTGATAAAAGCAGGACTTGGGCTGTTTTCTTTTTTCAGTATTTCTTTCTTTTGTGTTCACTTTTTTGATTAAATAAAATATCACATAAAATCTTTGGTTTTATAACCCCATAAATCCCAAAAATAATGATTAAAATTTTAATGTAAGCTGTTATTGTTTATTTAAGTGCTGCCATCTGGCGACCGGTTTAAGAGCTAAATTTTATTGCAAAAAATGTAGCACCATCTGTTGCCAGTTTTACGAACCAAATATAGTTATTTAACAGTGGTGGCGCTGCTTTCACCTCACAAACCAATTACCAAATTAAAAGAGGTGAAACGACTGGAATCATGTTGAAAGTGACTGAATGAATGCTATTAAAGTAAAATATTAAAAAAAAGAGAATGAAAGAATCAGCGAAATCAGAATACCAGATCATGACAATGAGCGATCCAGATAAAACAATGGCGTTACACAACGATGCTAAGGAAAATTTTAGGCGAAAGTCAATTTCAATTGAGCTCCTCGCGAGAGATGGACTTTCTTCGGCGCAAGGAAATAAATTTTCCTTAAAATCTGAATTTCGTAAGCCTTCCAAATTTATTTCTGCTTTCAGACGATAATTGAAAATCATATTAACGTTTTAACTTCGCTTTTGAAAATTGAGAATTTTATGAAAGCGAAAATATCATTAAAAGAAATAATTTGAGCAAAATGTCCGTTACCAATATTTCAGTCACGTGACTGCAAATATGGCGTTTGGAGGAAGTTTTGTTCGTCTGCTTCCTCCGTTTTAGCAAAAAAGGGAACACTTAAACATTTATTACCTCCCTATTTCCTCTACTTAAACGAATTAAGATTTTTAAAAATACATTTTAAGTCATTTTTAATTAAAGCTTTATGTATGTTAATGCATATTACTGCAATTATGAATGAAAACTCATTACAAAAAGAGAGATACATCAGAGAAGAGGATGTATCAAGATAGAGTTGTTCTTGATTAGTAACTTAACAACAGTACTTTCATAGTTTTTGGTAAATAATTAGGTTACCACTACCAAAAAAAAAATTAAATTTATGGTCTGTGGGGCAAAAAACTAAGTTCAAAAGCAATAAATTTTACTTTCATTTATTATCTTTCATTCAGGCATCTTCTTCCTTTCAAAGGTTGACTGTAACAGAAAATAGACTTTCTCCACCTTTCCAACAACTTAATAAAGAGAGAATTATGGGTACCACCTCTTGGTTATGGATGTGACTACAAGTATTGAACCTGAGAATTGGGATCCCACAACAGAGAAGGTGAGTGTGCTTATAAAAAAAAATTTTCTCCAGACACTATTTATACTTAAATAACTATTTCAACATCCTTTTCATAACTCAACAGACCTAATTAGTATGATTAGAAAGAGAGTTAACTTATCAATGCCTTGATTTATGTTCTGCTTAAAGGATTCATGATACCAAACACCAAACATGATACTTTTCATGGTTGTGTGAACCAGTTGGGATGAAAACAGGTCTTGTGAAAGAGTATTTGATTCCAGTGAGGGTTGAATCCTTTTCAAGATAACAAAAAATCAAAAACCGAAGAAACAGGTTATGATTAACCAGTGATTAAGTTACGGTCTTCAATCGTTTGCCCAAATTATTGACCTACATTCTAGAGAAAAGTTCCTTGGTGATAGTTAAACCAACGCCTAATGGGTACCTCCTTCTAATGGACGATGGAAGGAAAGGGTTGGATGGATTGAAAACAATTTTTGATTTAAAATTAATTTCCTTATTAAACGACCAAGTTTGAGTTCTTATTTTCAGGCAAACAGGTGCTATTATCTGTTAAAAGTTAACCGAATGTGTTCAGTTTCTTGTAAAAGGGCGTAGAATTAGGTTCTTGAGTAAGGCAGAGCCCAAAGATTGTTCTAATTGTTTAAATAGTCACGCTTTCAATAAGAGATGCCTGAAACAAGATTTCGAAAAGAAAGGTTGAAGTCTGGATTAAAAATTTGACGGATAAGCCCTCAAGAACTTGGTTGTGTCATAACACTGGGAAATCCCAACCAGACAAACCATTTGACAAAGTCCTAGAAATTTTTATCTATAAACATGATTCAGTAAATTCAGTTTCCTCGAGAACACACACAGAGTGCTCGTGTGAAAGAAAAAATTTATAGTTCTATAAATGTTTCAATTTGTTTCGATAAATTTAATCTAAAACACAAAATTGATAATGGGAATTTATTAGTCGGTCCAAATCATTTCTTGTCCACGTCTTGATTATGTTATTTGACTCGTTTTATAGTTTAACGATTAATTTTATTTAAACATTGAGAGGCTCTTATTAAATTTGGTCTTCTGCCGTGAAAATCGTTACAAATTACGGAATTAGTGTTGGAGACCCAGGGTCAAGATGAAAAGGAAGGAGGAAGGCGTTTGCTGTACGACCTACTTTCATGCTATTCCATCTAGATCAGTGGTTCCCAAAGTGGTCTATATCGACCTCAGGAAAAATTTTGGGGTCCATGAAAATGAATCTCAACATACACTGATAGGACCTATTTACTTAAATTATACTATTTTATAATATTTAGACTTATATATTATTTATAAAAGTACCTAGGAAGCAAAAAATTTACAAAAATCAGTATCAGTGGGGGGTCTACCCAAAACCGAAAAACATGGCCAAAGGGTCTACGACACAAAAAAGTTTGGGAACCTCTTATATAGAACATGGGTGGCCAACCTTTTCAGCAGATGGGTCAGATGTGATTTCCTACCGGGTCATACAGCAAAATTTCAGCTATTATTCAAAGCAAGCAAGCAATATTGTTTTTAAGATGATATAACAAAGATGAGAATCGGACATATTTATAACATTATAGTCAGGACGACCCCCGGTCTGGACGATACCGTTGCTGTTGGAGTGAGGTTGAGGTATTTCTCCTAATTTAGTAATGTTGACGTATAGGTTTTATAAATTTATACAAGTTCAATTAAATCTTCTCTTTTAAACTATCACCATCCCTTACAGTTATTAATGGCCCTCCAAATCCTACTGTGAGCTACTACGCCCACTTTTAGAACCACTGATCTATGTCATTACTCTAAAGTGTGAGCAAGGTTCTAGAACAGGGATGGCGAACCTGTGGCAAATTTGAAAATTTTGATGACACGCACAAAAACAAAATTATTATTTTTTAATAAGTAATCATTTTTGAATAGAAATTAATTAAAAATTATTAATTCACACTTCATTTATAATTTATTATATACATTTCTCGTACTGAATACCTATCTTAGTACGTTAACTACAACCGTCAAATTATACATTTTAGTATTAAAATATTCTCTCGAAGTATATAAAGATGCCCACCAGATAAAACTGTTTAAAGAAGAATTGCTTGTACTGTATACACGTCACCTATTTAAAAAGAAGAATTTTTAGGCCTTTGTGGCACGGACATCAAAAAAGGTTCGCCATTCCTGTTCTATAAGGTTCAAAATCACTCGAATACAGCCCAAAATTTTTAATTTCGTTACGTTTGAGGTAGACGCATTTTTTTTACGCGTTCCATTTCTTGGCACTTAATTAATTGTAAATTAATTTTAAATTAAAATAAAACAAATGTTTTGTTACAAGAAATTAGTTTCGTTTTCCACTTCTCACAGTGGAGTGAAAAATAGAAGGAATCAGAAAACATAAATAAGTAAAACTAAACTAGTTTAAATGAAAATAATTAGAGTCAGAAGTGTTTTACGTGATACGCTCATTTTCAAGTAGCGTTTATTAAGGCTGCCTTTACGCCTAGTTACCGTCCGTTTTCTCATGTGTAGTATAATGGCTCTAAATTTCTTAAAACATCTTCGTGTTAACAGAGAGAGAGATAAAAATTTTTCTCTTTAAAGGAACTTTACATCATGAGTTTGTGGGTTTATTCGAGAAAGTCAAGTCGCGAATTATAAATGAAGTTAATAATTATCGTTGTTTCCCTTTGAGCATTTCCTACCGTCTAATTCAAGGGTTCTCTAATAATTTTTTGTTCTTGGTGGGCCATCTTGAAAAGTCTATAATACTGGGTGGGCTATAAATGATCTGAAGAGAAATAGAAGGGCGGCCGTTGAGGCAATAAACATTTTATACGATTCGAATAAAAACGAGATTAGTACTTATATTAATGAGGTTAAACTTCCGCGGCACTTTTTCTAACTTAGAACTGTTAGGGGTGGTCCAAATAAACAACACAGGGCTACTCTGATTCACTATTCACTGACTGCTGACGACTAAGTGTCATTACAGCAACTACGACCATATTGTTTTGTGCGTCCATTGCGCTGCCTCGCGCTCACTTGCGCCACTTTGCGCTCAATTTGTCGCTAACAAAACTATACAACTTATACATTGGGTTGTTATACCGCGTCATATTTTTATAAAAAACCGACATTTCGTCAACTTTAACGTTTGCCTCTAACAACCTCAGCCACTGGAATTGATGAAACATCGGTTTTTCACAAAAATTTTACGCGGTAACAACCCACTGTATAACGTATATAGGTTAAGTTATACTATTACTTATTAAGTGAATAGTGTGAGGTCTTTTTTACGCGAATTTGATAATTTCGAAATTAGAAACTTGTTCTTTGCACCAAGTATGTGCCACAGTTTTGTCGAAAACTAATTTCATAGAAAGTATACTTTCATGAAGAATTCATTTCGAAACTGTTATAAATTGCTCATTTCATAAATAATGCACATTGTTAGAGTCTAAGAAACAATTCATTTCAAATCCAAACTATTATAAATTGTAATTTCATAATTAATGCACACTTATTGTTGTATGTACAATTTAACACCTGTCTTCCGGCGTGGTTCGCTTCTCGGTTGTAATGATCTTTTTAACGCGGTTCTCTGTTTATCTTCTTTTATTATAAATTTATTTATCCTCATTTAAAACGTATATAATGAAATTTGATCCAAATTCTTTTAATTGATGGAGTGGTAGTAAACGAAATTTAATCCGAAAACTTTTTTGAGCCGGTTTATGACGACGTGACATCAGGGCTTCTAAGTTTCCTTGTTTTTCTTTTTTTATGATTTCAAGCCAAAAGAATTCCAACAACACGGTAAGAGTAAAAGTATTCGATTTGGATATTCCAAAGGCGAACGAACCATAAAAACGGTTTTGTAACAGTCGTTTTGGCACCAACGAAAGAAGGGGCGGTTGAATAACAATGAACCAGGATGTCCTCCCGAGTGACTCACGCGGTGTCATTTCTTCCTGATTTCCACTGCACCCAATGACGTCAGTGACACGCGGAGATACCTCCACCTTAATAAGGTCAAGTCCTGTTTCACTTTCACTTTCTCCACCTTTTGATACGATTCATTAGTCCTCTGTCTTCAAAGAGTCCATTCAATTCTTATGTTAATCTGTTTGATTATGTTCATTGGGATGTAACAGGATGAACATGATTCATATAGTGGAACCTTGTTTCGCATAACGAGTGAATTGGATGGGGGAATCCCCGCTTTCGTGTCATTGCTACATCGGTTTGTTTAGAAGCGATTTGTATGGTAAAAATTGTTTCGCTCAACGAGTAAGACTCCTGAACGAATTATACTCGCGAGGGTCCATATGTTGTATATAGTGTTGTCAGTAACTTAAAGTCTTTCAGAATTTGATTGACAAAACCGAAATGTGAGAACCTATGACTTCGGTGTTGGTTTGTTAGCAACCCCTACTCACGTTGTACTTGTAACACCCACCCGTAACATCAAAGCTACCGGTATCCCATTCTAAGCTGACGCAACAAATTTTTCGATAATCTGGTCACGGATGCTGACTTTTTGGCAAAACCTGTAAGCACGCTGGTTTTCAGTGGGCAAAACCCAGTTTAGTTTCACTCTCGTTTCTTAGTTTACGTCAGAAAGGAAGTAGGAACAAACGTGAAAGTTGGGTACCTTAATCGAAAGAATGTTTTTCCCATAAGTCATCTTCCCCCCACTCTGACCCCAATGGGAAACTGTTAATGTACAAAATGGTGTTCCTATTTCCGGGCGTAGGCCCCATACAATGCATATTTAATACAAATAGGCCTATCAGAGGTGGATTTAAATAAGGATCTTCATAATTTAATGCAAATGAAGAGCTTTAAATTTGTAACAAGGGCAAATGGAGGAGCGGTCTCCACTCACCACTTTTTTATTTTTAAACTAAAAAGTGGGTGCTCGAATACTTTTTTTGCCTTTCATAAAAAATATTTTTTTGGGGGTATTTTACCCGTCAAAAAGCTGTCACGTCGCAGACAAGATGTTAAGAAGATGAAGAAAAATGAAAGAAGTTAAGGTCTAGGCGAAAGAAGAATGAGATTTATTTTGCACGTTTTTTTAAATCCAATCATCCATTAGGACTCTGCCTGGGGCCTGGTTCTCGTACACAATTCAGCTACCTCCTTTCACTTCTACTTTTTGCTGCGTGCCTTATTCCACATCGCGAACCTACTACGATGTCGTCCCTAAGGCTGTTTCATTTCTCTTATTTTCTCCTCGATTCGATCTTCCACCCGATCTTCTACCATTGTTTTCAATTACTCTCCTGGCGAAAAAGTTTTTTACAAAAATTTTCCACTCAAATTTGGGTGACCAGATTTTGCCTCACTATAGTACCTGCGACTCTACCCAAATACTTTGTTGTCGGTTCCGTTTCCCCTTGAACGAAATTCGAAAAAAAAAGTCCATAGTCTAGAAAAGTCAAATAGGAGAAAATGAACATAAATATGTAGATGTGTGGAGAGCACAAGAGTAGAATCTACTCACCTGGTATATGATGGAATGTTAATTATATTTAGAAAGAAACAAACTCTCTCCTGGTTAAATGATCGCGTATAAACGACCTTGATTAGGTCGCTCGATAACATCCGACAAATATTTACATGTGAAATTCACCATTTGAAAAAAAAAGAAGAAAAAACCTGAGGGGCCAAAACCTGAAATCTAATGCGAAATCTACATCCAGGTGCCAAAATATATTGATTTATAAGCGTATTCGTAAATCGAGAACAATACCAAATCGCGAATTTCGTCTTCCAAATGCTGTTGAAAGTTTCTAGAATCTGGAAAAGAGGAATTCGATTAGGCGTCATTAAGTTTATTTAAACAATGTCCCGGTGTCCCAGACCCATGTCTGCGTCTAGTGTTGACCCTTGTACACCAACCGTGATGGCGCACCTATGACACGGGTGTCACAAGTGGAACGTCCTTCCCAAGTTTTTAGATTTAATTAACCGTCGGTCAGGTTCCAAGGCGACGCCCCAAAAGGTGGTTTTCCGTTCGTCCAACACTCACCCAGGTTCCAACATGTCGTGCAAACATTCCCAACTTCCGTGATGTCGAAGGAAGTAGGTCGGACTTTTCCAAAGTTTTTTGTTCTGTGATCCACGCGGATGCATCGAAAAATCCGAAAAATTGCGAAACCGCGAAAATATCATGAATGAAATAATTTAATTGAGCGTTTAACTTTCGAGAGAGAGAGAGAGGAGAAGGCGGTGGAGGAGGAGTGGAGGAAGTGAAGAAGTGAGAGCAGGGGAAGAGAAGAAAGAAGGTGTTATGTGGGCTATGGAGCCGCATGAGGGCCTAGAAGCGGATTTAACGAATCTCGTCGACAACTTTATTCGGCCAGTACCTAAACCAGTAAATTTTGGGAGATTCTTCCTTTTGTCTTAACCAAAATAATTTTTGTTGTCAGCAAAATTTAACATTTTCAACCCTCCAAAAGATAATCCAAACCTATTTAGAGCCGAATTTGTTTGAAGTTTTGAAACTTTATCTCGAATCTGATGTATAAATTTATACAAAATTCATATTTTGGGTTTGGCTTTGTTCTTATTGTATCAAGATACGACTTAGACTACAGTACTTATTGATTTAGGACCAAAAATATTTTTGACATTTTTTTCTACACCCAATAAAAGAACGAGTACCTCTCTTTAAGGAAGAGACAACAAGTTATAAGTATGATAAAGAGGCTTAAGACCTCCTGCAGGAGCTGATTAAGGAAAAGGCAGAATGTAGGTAAGGATGAGAAGGTAGAGAAAAGAGAATACTAATAATATTAAATATAAATAAGAAGTTGTGGTGTAGTGGTTAAAGTACCAGACTAAGAAGTTATAGTTGGGATTTCAAGTCCTCTTGTATCCTGTTATACCCCATGGGGTTAAAACTTAAGTATAACTATATTAAATATAATAACAATAATAACTACATCATAATTACAATATAATAATTTTAGAAATAAGATAAGGAAGGAAAAATAATATAGAGCTTAGAGGAATATATTGAAATAAATATAATAATTAGAAATAAAATATATTAAAATAAATAATAATATTGAAGGGATTGACTGTTATGGTTTTTTCATCTAAGAGTATAAGAAGGGATTCAAACTGTTACTTTGATAGTTAGGCACTTCAACCACTCAACCACAAACCTCTCGATTATATTATAAATAAATTAATAAAATATAAAATGACAAATGTACAATTTTTGTCGGGGCACTAAAAACGAAAGCGAAAGTATATTCTAGGAGTTGTTGAATTTTTTCGTTTAAATCCGCCCCTGCTGCCATCTCTCTCTTTCTCCCTCCTCTCTCTCTCTATCTTTTGGCTAGGTACGGATGAAAGGTAGGGAGTGATACTTTCTTTAGACCAACTCAATGGAACTGTCACACGCACATATAAAATTATAGAATAGGCTAAAGGAGGATTCATTTGCGTGTGGTGGTCGAGGTGAAAGTTGTCGGAGGGCAAAAGTAGAAGAAAAGAAAAGAAAGAAAGAAAATCTCGGGTATTTGCGGGCCGCGGAGTGTAGTGCGCGTTTGCAAAAAACTGAAGGATACCGTATCTGAAACACGTGCCTGACCGGGAAGGATAATTCGGATTATTATCTATTCGTCTTACCTGACACTAGAGAAAATATGATTTTTTCGTAAGTTTCTGTCCATTATTTATTTATTTATCTATTTCTTCTTATTTATTTTTATTTAAAAACACAAGAGTGAAAGAACAACATCGTGTTAGGGGTTGATGCTGAAACCGAGCAACTGTTAACAGTTTCCTCTTCGATTTCAAGAGTTTTGACCAAAAGCAATACATATTATGTGGACTAGAAAATAATATTATATATATGTTACCGTAAAAGTGATAAATCGGTAAAAATATATATAATCCCCGGCGATTATTCATAATCACCAATTAACCCCGGTAAATGTGACAAATTACTGATATTCATCACATTTACCGGATAGTTTATAAAATATCCAACACATATTGGAGGATTTAATAAAAGTTTGCTCAAGTCACGAGCTGGGTTTTTTATAAACTAGCCGGTAAATGTGATAAATACTCAATAATTTGTCAAGCCTAGTTGGTGAAAATGAAAAATCGACATATCCGACCGATTTATCACTTTTACCGTTACATATATTAGATGTAACGCATAGCCAACATTTATTTCCAGTCCACCTAATAGATAAAACTAATAAGTTTATCTAGATAATATCAATTTAACTGTTTCCATTTTTAAAAGAAAAATGTCTCTTCATAAGTAGTCTAACTTTCGCTGTGCTGCGGGTTTTGCCATTCTGACTGTTGGTAATGAGGACACCACACCCGCTTAATGTTGTGGATAATCCAAACCAGATAAAAGACATTCGAAAGTTCGAAATCCAACTAAAACGTGATTTCCTGTAACAATCTCTGAAGGGATTGGTGGTTGATAGCTCTTATTAGCTTTTATCTATCCGGAAAAGTGATTTACGCGCCACCGGATTTAGTAGCCGATAGATAACAACCCTCGGGTACCTAATTACATAAATGTTACATAAATTAATGACGGATCGACAGGTGACCTCAATTTCTACCTTATCATCTGCCATTTCTCCAGTTCCCTTATTTTGCTAGACCGTTAACAAATTAGTGTGTCGGTTGTTTTAGTGCTTTTACTTTTTACGCGCCATCGAAGTCGTAGATAATTGGATTTGTTTATTAGTTTAGATATTCAGGTGCGTAACGAGTCACAGCTTTTGGTGGTGAATAGATAAGAATTTGATTTTTCCGAGTTTCAGACTTGGCGACAACCTACAAATGGATTTATCTTGGTAGATAAAAAAATTAGAATACTTTCTCTCTCGTAAATCCGAGGATTTGGTTCAGTAATTATCTGACTCCTTTTCATTCAGGTTTTTAACTCTTAAATGCAAACATTTATCAATTAAAAGACATAAATAAGTTATCACGAAGTTAATGTCATGTTTTCTAATGTAATCGGAAGGAGTTGGAGTTCGTTGTTGACATTTTGCCAATGATCGCGGCGCACTACCACCTGGGCTTTCCATCGACTTTCGTCTGAAACCTGGGCACGGATCACGTTTCATAATCGCTGGGTCTTTCCCCCGTTCGGTCGGACAAGTAGAAAGCACGTGGTCGGCGTTTTGGGATGTTCGTGAGGCAGAAATCAAAGGATACCGGAGGTCAAGATGGTTTGATTCTCGCACATTTGCCCTGAATTCGTAATGAAACAGAAGATGTTGTGTTCGCCTTTCTAAAATAATCACACTACACTGCCCCGCAAGTCGATGTGTGTCATTACAATTTTATCAGACGATTTATTCTCTAAATACGATGGACGTCCATCGAGGTCTACTCTGGTCTTATTAAAAATTGATTTTTTTTTGTCCGTCGTTTTGCGATCATCCGCCATTACCAACAGATTTACGGATGCTGACTCCATGTTTTATTTTTATCCTAAGTGATTCGCAACACAACCTAAAATCAAACAACCATTATCACAAACATAACTGAAAACATTTTCCCATAGGAAAAAGTATATTTTTCGATATAGGTGTGTCAAACTGACTCAATCTTATAACTATTATAAATTAAAAAGCCCTCACTCAAATTTTTGAACTGGAGCTACTTGACTTACTTAAAGCTTGACTTATACTTCATAAATTATGTTAATTTTATTAATTATTATGTTCTTGATTCCTAATCCCATCTAAATAAATTTTATACTAGTATTTATCGTTATATGAGTCAAATAGACTCGGTTAATTCTCTTAGTTCTTAATAGAAATGATATTTTTCACTTAAACTGCATGCAGGGAGCTTGTTAAGTGTCATACTTAACACTATACTCACGGATATTATTTATATACTAATTTATACTGAGTTGAGTGGTGAATTTGACACGCGACACAGCTCAAAATCGGAACCAATTTAAATGGAGGATGTATTATGGGGGTAAAAGGAAACAAACATGGTCCACAACGTGTAATTATAAACGAGTCAAATTGACTCAAATCGTAAATGTGGTGTTAAATGGCGATAGCAGAACAGAATGTAGAACGAAGGGAGGTTGAAATAATCGAAAACGATTGGAAATGTATCCAAATCAAACATGATAGCAGGTCTCTTTTAGTTGGACAATTTAATTGTCGTATTCGCATAACTTAATTGATTTTTTATCTACAGATTCCTTCAAAGTTAAAGAGGAAAAAAATATCCTTTCTCTAAGGAAATATCTTTATCTAGAGCTACAGTTTCGAAAGTAGAAGGCGCGAGAAAAACATGAAAGAGGAAAAAAGTAGAAAGTAAGAGGGAAGGCTGTAAAACCCCGAAGGTGCACGGGCCGAAGTCCGGCGCTCACCTGCCACTGTCCATTATTTATAAATTTTTTGTTTAAATTATTTTAGAACTTTCCAAAAATAGTTATTTTCATTAATTAACGGTGTTAATACGTTGAGGCGATTGCCCTTGAGCCAAGGGTTGGGTTGCTCTCGTCAAGGACCTTATTACCAGATATTATGTACGCATGAAGCGCCGTAGTCCACTCAGCGTCAAAAATTTACTTTCTCTCGATTAAAAACAAAAAAAAAATGTCGAAATGACTTTTAATTGCGTACCAGGCTGTAAACATGACTTGTTTTAATTTTCAAGGTTCAGGTGTGCCCAATCCATGTTATTGGTTTTGTGTTACACATGCGCTGGGTGAAAGTGATCTTTTTCTTTTTGTTTTATTGTTGTCATCCTGACTCTTTCTTTTATCCGTTGCTACATTTTGAGGTTGGTGTTGAATCTCTCATCCCGCATATGTCAACATGTTTCAACTCGAATGCTCATTAAATAAATATCTTTTAATAAGTGGGCTGACGTATGCAACATGATGTTGGTTAAGCTTTTAGGATATTTAGGTTGATGTATTTATCAAGAGGAGTCGGTTGGCCTTGTCGGGTGTCACCCGAAACTTTTCTTTTGTTAATTACAGCCGGATTATGTTTTAGTTTCTTCATATCCGGTTATTGTGTTTGTCCTCTTAGGATAACCTCTTGCTCCACGTCTTTTGTATCTCTAAACGATCTGGTGTTTCGTGACGTGTCACACATACTCACCCAAAATTTCAGTCTCCTTCCCAGGTTATGAAATCATTTTTTTCAGTAACCGATTCAAAAACCAGTGACGTAGCTAGAAATTTCGAGCACGTGAGCAAATATTATCAATAAGATAACAAATTCATGTTGCATTATTACCACAACATTTTCGGAAAGATGTTAGAGGACCAGAGGCCTCCCAATCCCTTCCATATTGCTTACACTTGCTATACGACAACTAGCGAGAGGTTTGTGGTGTAACGGCTAAGAAGTTATAGTTGTGAGTCCAAATCCTCCTCCTGCTATACCCAAAAAGGGTGAAAAATGGAATTAAAGCTCAGCTATAACAGCTACAACTGCGCCTCTATCGGAGACAAACAAAAACTTCGGGTTTGTTTGGGTTAACTTTGTAAGTACCTCAAATCTAGGTTAGTTCACCCAAACCCCCCCGAAAAGTCAAAAATGGGGGTCATATATATACATAAACAAAGTGCGTGGGCCAAAAAAAATTTGCTAGCGGTACACTGATTAATAAGACGAGATGGCGTTTTAAAGCGCACGCGCACAAAACAATAAATCCAAAAACCGAGTCAAATACCAAGAGGTAGTTTCCGGGTTTTGAAAAGTGGAAAAAGAAAAAAAGGAAAATCTATTTACATAAATTTAGTCCCTGAATGGAGATTTTTTATTATTATTAAAATGATTATTCAATTTCTTATTAGGTTCTCATTATAAGCGAACTTATTTTTAATTTTCTCGTTAATAAGAAAACAATAGAAGAAAATGTAGAATTTATTTAAATAGAAGACGAGAAGTGGGTTAAAGAGAGAGTAGATTCTATGAAAGACGGTGTCGTGTCCATGTTTTTCTACGATGGAAACAATTAAGTATCAATACTTTGAACAGAGTCTGGTTGCGCTCCGATAACAATATGGCCGATCCGATGAAAACATTAAATTATTTATTTTTTATTTCTTTTTTTAATAAGTTAGGACCCGCATTTTCGTTTTTCGTTCTCGACCGGTCATCAAATTTTTCTTCTTCTTCTTCTCATTTTCCTTTCCAAGTTCACGAACTTTCAATAACCGTTATCGATTTTGAAAGTTTCACTTTTCCCCACCATTTTGAAAACTAAAACATTTCGATTATGATCGAACGGAAATAATGGGCATCGGGATCGTGAAGAAAAAGACTCAGACAAAAAAATAGTATCAAACGAGAGATCGTGATGTGGCCATTTTCCGTCTAGCGAGACATCTATCTATCTCTCGATCAAAATGGTTTTGTTTAAAAAAGGAAACGGCGACTATGGCGAAACTTTGTTATCTAAAGCTTAGACTCTTTGCACACCGAGATGGTGGTGGTCTACATACCCGAATAACACAACAAAGGAATATACGTCAATCGAGATGTCGATTCGACTTTAGGATAAATGTCGAAGGGGAAATCGCTCTCGAAAGAAAATTACTTTCGCTAGAAAGAGTGGTTTTGACCGCCTCTTCCTCCTCCACCCAACCTTAAGCGAGTTCTCTCACAGCACCTTTCATAGGACTAACCCCTAGGTAATCTAGTTCCAGTTTGGTGCCGATGGAGGAAATGGAATCACCTACATTTTTAATGACATGCGAGTAGATAAAATTTTAAATCTATTTCAAACGTAAAAAATAAGAAGACGATGATGATGGTGAAGAAAATAGTTGGTAAACAACAGTCGTGGAGAAATTGTTACGCAGACAAAAGAAATAAAAAGTAAATAAATATTTGTAGGCTTTCACCTGGTTGTAGACAATTGCCACTCATTGAGAACGGTGATAATTAATTAATTAATTAGTTAATTAATTCTTTGGCTGAGATTTAAATTAGCGATATTGTTCGGCCTCCCGTGAAATCCTCGTGGAAAGTAGATCGAACCACAAATATTCTGTTCGTTTTCGACAGTCGACTGTTGAAATGTTAACCGGGTTTGGGTCCTCCGGAATTTGGTCCTAAGGCCATTTTTTGTGACACCCCAGTCGAAGAATAAGAGTGAAAGAGCCGTGAATGACATAGACACACGGTTAAAGAGATACAAATTAGAAACAACGAAATGGAATCAAAAAAAGAAAGCAAGCAAGTGAAAATTATAAGGTGGATGACCAAGATGGCGTGCGAGAGAATCTGGATCACAAAAAGACATGATAAATGAGACGAGTGAGATGAGAGAGAGAGAGAAAAATGACCCGAGAAGGATTTGCGACGACCTTCAAGTATTCGAAGAGAGAGTAAGAGACGATTTAAACCCTTCACTTTGGTGTCCACCATTCCAGACAACCGATGGAAAGTTAATGGACACGCGAAAGATGAAGGCGTACCAACCCCGCGAAAGAAAGGGAAAGACAAAAGTTGTTTTCGCGCTTAAAATGAAATCCATTGTCAGGGGAACAAATAACAATTCGGTCATTGTTTCTGTCGATACGTTTTTTTTTTCTAATGCCACGTTCATTGTTCATCTCGGATAATAGACTTTAAATTGCTTCGGTTGTCCTTCCGAATCTTTTTCCTTTTTGTCTTTTTTCTTTGATCGTCGAAATCATGACAAAGGAACAAACTCGAGAAATCATTTCAATTTCATTTTGTTTTCTTCTTTTTCTGCTTTTTGACATTTCATTTGATTTGATTGATCTGACCGCGAACGAAAGAAAACTTTTTTGTTGCTCTCTCTCTCTCTTCCATTTCTTCGTCTGCTGATTGCCTTTACTGATGAAACGTCTTTCGTGTTCATGTTGAAGAGATGAAAAAGGAAGTGAAGCGAATCTTATTGACTGCAAATACCGAATCAAATGAAGCTGTCTAGTAAACATGGCAGAATTTGAACTTTCTACTCCCGTTATTGTCTATTATTTTGCGGGCTGAGAGGATTTTCAGTTTGTCTTTGAAAATTCTTCTTAAGGTTTAATAACAAAATAAACTCATCATTATTTATGAAATGAGTAACGAGATTAAATTATTTTGTCGTTTCTTTTCCGTTTCCTGTCGGTATAGTTGAAGACAAATTTTATAAACCCAAGATTGACCCAAAATTGGGTCAGGATTCCCCTTAGCAGCAACAGCAGGTTTGGAAATGGAGAACAGTAAAATGACCGTTTTTAAAAATTGAGTTTGAGGTCTTCGAGGGTTAAAGTCGAGAATGAAAGGCAGTCGTGGTACTGTTTGATTAGGGCGGAGGATATCCGAGGTGAAACTCGGGTTAAATCGATCGGCACAGGTTGAGCGGCCGGGAAGGAAGGAAGGAAGGGAAACAGGTACGCAGTGAGGCACTAAGGCAGGCACCTGTGCATTCAAGAGTGGATCATAATATAGAGGTAAGTGATACGGTGACCTAGTAAAGAACCGAAAACTGGTCTCTCTCGTTACTGGCTCAACGAGTTCGACTTTCATCTCATCTCCGCGTTTGTATCCAGAAATACCAGAGTTCAGAAACTTACCGCCTTTGCTTTTTTTGTCGAAAAATCTTCAGAATTTGTCCACCGGATGTTAGACTCTTTAAATTTAAGGTCTCTTCGTCTTCATACTCCGTGGAGTCGTCAAGAAAAACGAGAAAATGTCTGGAAAAAGACTCTAAAAACAGGTTGAAGTTTTGAAGAAGTAGCTGGTGCCACGAATCAGAAGACAAACCTCCTGAAGACTGCTAAAAACTTTGCTGAAGACTCAAAAATATTTACTGAACAAATTATTTATGGCTCCAAATAAGCAAATTTAATTGTATAATAGAGTGAGAACATATGCTTCGACACAGGTCTCTCGAAAACGAAAACCCCGTGAGAAGCACGAAGACTTCAGAAAGGAAGCAATAAGGGGAGAAGAAATGGAAACGGAAACCAGGGTCTTAGCCGTTGAAAATGAAACAGGAAGTGAATACAGCCTAAAAGACAGTAAAACCGAAGCAAACAAAACCGAAACTTGAACAGGCGACCGGAATTAGGTCAGTTATAAATGATAGCTTATACCACATGGGTAACGGTACCTGCACTTGTAGGAACCGGCCTAACACAAAGAACTCGTGGCCCGATGCTTGCCTTGCGAGAGCGCTCCGGTATCTTCGACTCGTTTGCGTCTCAAGTGGAATATTCGAGAGCTCGGGCACTTGCACCTTCCTCCACGGAATTTCACCACAGCCTTCTCTACCTCCTCCTTTTCTATCTTCTTCCTTTCCCCATTTCTGGCATTGATTCAACCCCTTCTCTAGCTGTATGAGGATTGTGGTTACTGTATTAGTGAGAAAGAAGCTTGGATGGAGGGGTTTGAAAGGTGTCACAAATGCAGAATGTCAAAAGAGCATCCAAAAGGTCTAAGTTGGTACAAGAAAAAGATTAGAACAGGAAATCAATCTGTCACTGAGTACTTTATAGATAAGAGTTGGAGAGAGACAGATATCTGATCCTTTCATCTTCTTAATGATAGCTCCACCTAATATTTCGTTGGCGTGTGAAACTGCTACCTTCAGCAATCTTGCAAGCTTCTTTTGAATAGTTTTCATTATCATTAGGTCAGCTATAACCAGGACTATTAATAGCGTCTTCATGGTCTTCAATTTAGGTGTGGAAAATCCAGAGCTGGGACTGGGTTACATCATTTAACGCAACGATGAGTTTTGAAAGGGAGAAGGACAGGAGACCAGAGGGGGTTGGAGTGGAGGAAAGTCAGGAAAAAATTTCTTCGACAGGTTTTTTGTTGTTGTTGTTGTTGAACGGTTTTTATTAGTAAATAATTTGGTAAACGGATCTAAGGTGTTCCGCCCGGAGGAGATGGGAGAAAGCGTTTAAAAATTATCTTCTTCACGTGAAGGGAAAGAGTTGGATCCTCCATGCTTAACAAATAACGAGCTACAAGATTCGGGTCTTTTTCCCGCGCATAATTAACCATTTCTCCTCATCCGTTCACATGTTTAACTTAAGGAGGCGAATCATTCTAATTTTCAAATTATTATCGGCCCTGTGCTTCGTCAATCAGTGTGAAAACGGTTTAAACAATGAGGATTTTTGAAGACAAAAAAAAGCTTCCCAAAGAAGTTGGGTGTTGGTGCGATTAGAGAAAACTCCGCCGAAGGATGGGAAAAGCGGTTGGCTACTGGAAACGTTCGGCGCAACGATGATTATGTCAAAGGGATGACTTGGCATGGGGTGAGCCGGTCTGGAGGATTTGCTTCGTCATTTTCGGCAGTCTCATCTCCAATATTAAGAGGAACCAGAGTTTCGATCAAAGTCACGCCCAAACATTTGTGCTGTTAATGGTGACATAACCGTGCAACAGGAAAGACGTGTCACAGACTTGCTCCTCGTTTTTCTTTTTCACGTATTTCCATGTCTCCTTCCCCTTTTTTGTCGAGTCTTCTTGCGTAACCGAGGCTCACGGATACCAAAACATTTTCTCACCGCCTTCCACGAGTTTCAATATTAATCAATGAACGAAGAACAAATAAAAGCTGGAGGAAACCCTGGAGAAATTAGTATAGGTATATGCGTGAGGTATTAAGGTCGTAGAGGGAGGGTGGAGTAAACAAGGCCCAGGACAGGATGCTGGCCCCGGTTCCAAGGTCACGGTGATGTCCATTCGTTTGTTTACCTTACCCACCGCTCTCTCGATTCATTTTAAATCTTCATCAAAAACTTTCTCCCAGATCTATATTTAACAATCTTTTTTTTAAGACTTTTCTCATCGTAAATTAAAGTTTTATGGTCTGAGATGTTTTTTAAGACTTTCGATTTATTTAAAAAGAGAGAGAGAGAAAAGTGGTCAGATAAGTCATTGTTGCCCTTAACCATCTCATCAATTTCTTTCGGTAGAGTTAGAGCTAGCCAGGTTGGAGAAGGGGAATCGGAGGATAACTGGTATCACCATAAGTCAAACACGGGATGAAATTGTTCTAGAAACATAAAAGAGAGTAATGAAATTGCATTTAATGCGTATAAGGATGTAAAAACTTTTCTTGGTCATTCGATCAGTAGATTTTAGATCGATTCGGATTCCACTGCATTCTTGTAAAAAGAAAATAAATTTTTTTTTCTTTGGTTTTTGGTGAATGAAAAGTAAAATGTTATTTTAGTCGGAAAACGCTTTTTGTTCGATTAGGTGTGTTTAAATTTTAATTAAATTTTTTTAATAACAGTGACAAAAATTTGGACGTCTGGTAATGTGTCTTTTAACCGAAATCGGAAATTAAAAATTTTTTTTGGTGTGCGTTAGGCGCCATTTTTTAATTTGAAACGGTTTGTCAGCAATTTGATATTATTATTTGGGGGTTTGTATTCCACCGACCGGCTTTTACTTTTATAGTTTGACGAAATGCACTCTGAGGATTTGAATTTAGCTTTGGTCTCATGTCAAATTTTTGAACACAGGTACCAACCCCCGAAACTATAACGGGTTTCTCATGTTATATTGTAACGGTAGAGTGCTCACCCCCTTTTACAGTAACCTAACCACCAACAGGTTCAGTTAGGTATCAAACACCAAATTTAGTACAGCACAACAAATAAGTAAACAATTTATTTGGCTGTCGTATAGGTCACTGATTAGTTCACCTACTCAAAGACACATATACCGATATTAATATTATTAGTATGTGTGAGTGATTCAATATAAAGGAAACATGACCAGATGTCCCAAGTTTTTCGTTTTATGGAAGTGAAATAATTTATTTTTATTTTTTAATAACTCAAGTTCTTACAGTGAAGTGTTTAGTGACTTAATTTATATTATGTTAGTAACTTGAGATACTAATTTGTTTTCTTTTCACTTTTTGAATCATTTTTGGATATTTTAATTAAAAACAATAAAAATTGACGTCGAACACGGTTTTTCTCGGTACGTATGTTTGTGTTCATCTATCGCCATCTTTACCTCTCATCTTTCTATCTATCTATGGTTCTTTTGTGATAGAATCTTTTATTAGAAGTTGATTTGGTGGTTTGGTACTCAGCGCTTTGAGAGAAGGTGACTGGACGAAATACTCGATTTAGTGACCTGAATTTGGGACTGTGATTTGGTTTCCCTATCAGGTTCTGATAATTTTCTTTTACTCCACCGGAAGTTGTGATTGTACAGACTACCGACTGTAGAACTGGAGAAAGAGACAGGATTTAGGTTTGGAACTGTAAACCACACGACTTAGAAAAGGAAATAAAGAAAATTCGAGACTAAGACAAAACTCAAACTTAGGATGGACAAGAGGATGACAATAAGAAGACGAAAGGATATAACCGCCTTGATAGACTCAGAGTTTAAATTTGGAGATGTTTCGCGCCAAAACGAGAAACTTTTGGTGGGCAGTCACTGGGTAAAAGTGTAAATGAGAACAGATGTTAAGGTTTTTTGTGGTTCCTATCCTAGGGCGATTCTTCCGAACAAAACAAATAAGACAAGTTTAAACATTGACAAAGTGGCCCAGTATCCGGGACATGAACCTGCTTCGTTAGCGGAAGCCAAATTCTAAAATTAAGACCCATCCTACTGAAAGAAGTTTTCTTCTTTGTGGCGTCCGAAAATTTTTTCCAGGTTTTCTAAGTTTTTTTGTCGAGTTTTCCATAATTGAATTTCATTAGTTAAAATTTGACGGCATTAAAAGAAGAAGTGGGTACTTTGGTAACCTGGATATTTATCTCCGTGAAAGAGAAACGAGACGAGGTATTCGTTCGAGGCATTGTACCTTCTCCTTCTTCTTCATCTTTTTATTCCTTCCTCTTTAGAATGACCACGTGAAGGTAAAAGGCCTGTCGTGAAACGTGAAAGTGTCATAACTCTTATTTATTTATTTTTAATTTCTTTTGTGATTCCCTTCAAAAACGAAACAAAAATTTTTTTTCCTTTTCTATTGTTTGTCGAGAGACTCACTTTTACCAAAACAAACGGAAACTGATTTTCTTGTTTTTGTTTTCTTTTGTTCGCAGAAATTTGGGAACGATGGATAGATGGAAAAGCTATCCTTCGAAGATAGCCTGTGTTGTTTATATCATCGCCCTCTTCTTCGCAGCGGTAAGTCTTCACCTGACTACTTGACATATAATTATAATGAAATTACCGGGCAAATGGGTGGTGGCAGGTCTCTTCGTGCTTGTAATTCAGGGTGCTTGGTTCTCCGGAACGATATTCCACGCAACACTTAATCTATTAATGGATACGTGAAAAATTGTTTGGCCAAATAATCATGTGGGTGACCATGTTGGACCCAGTCTAGTTCTCTCTCTTTTTAATTAATTTCGTTCTTCACCGTTGTCGTTGCGGTGGTTCTGGTTTGGCCTCAGATGTTATTTCCAGACAAACCGCAGACCAGTTCCTATGGAATCTTATATGAATGATTGAAAAATTATTTACAATAGACTTTAATTAAATTATAGATACAACCTTGTTAACTTTTGGTCTAAATTCTGAAGTCGTAGAAGGGTGTTAGGGTCCATTGCTAGAAAGACGGTAGACAGTTTGAGGTGTAGATATGCTTGTTAAAATTGTTAGACACGTTGAGTAGGTCAATTTTGTTCAACCTCCAAATTTCCCCTTTTTGTTAGTACAAATCGAACAGTGAACTCTGATAAAAAGGTCAAAAACCAGGAAAAACTATTTGAAGTTATGGTTCGTTTCTGTTGCATCCGGACAGCTGACACTCCTTGGTTACAGTTCTATTATCTCTAAGACAACGTTTGGTTTCCATTTGACATTAAAATAATTTTAACAGGACGAAGTTAGGTTCATGGGCATCCCTTCGAACCTAACACTTTCACTTTTCCCTTTTTTTGTGCCCACACAAATGACCATTTTAAAATTTGAAGTTCATTCAACGCAGGAATTTGGTAAATTAGTGAGTTGGGCGTCTCTGGGTTTCGTTTATATTTAGAATCTCTCGCCCAGGACCTGACCAAATTTGAGGAAATGAAGACTAATTTCTTTTGTTTCGAGGTGAATTAGAAATGCGATAACAATCCGGATGGCTAAATGTATGAGGGCTTAATTTCGAATCCGCCCAAGGGTCCCGCTTCAATAAGAACCAAATTGTTTGACGTGAAGTCACCTAATTTACTTTAGAAGAGGTGGGTCCCGCAGTCGGAAGGAACCACTTTCTCAATATCGTAGAAAGTCGAGCTCGTGCAGAGTTAACAACAATTAAGAACTTTAAAATTTATCGTTTCTTACACATACGAAGGGGAAAACCTGGTGACCTAAATTTGCGAAATTTCGTTTTGTTTCTTTTTATTTGATCGCGGCACCCGCAGTTAACGAACCGTAATTTCATTTAGGTTTTCCTTTAACCGTCTAAGATATCCTCAGATTTCGGTCTGGAAATCCATCTTGAACTTGTCTTGACACGAGTTTTGAAACCGGTTCACGACACTCGGTGGAAATAATAAAAACGGCCCATGTCTCAGTCATTTACAAGAAACGTGACCCCTCCCACCTGAATACTAATCGAATCATTTTTTCGCAGATTTATTGCCGTTTCGAATACTTGAAACTTTCCAAAGACGCCATTTCTGTTGTGTGACTATTGTTTTGACACCTTTTTGTACGGGGGGTCAGAAAACTGTTAAAACACCCCTTGAAATCCTCAAATTGCAAATCTAAAATAAAAATCCCTCGTCATGCCCACAGAGACCACATGCCTCTCGTCTCCTCCGAGTCCATTATTGTGTTAATAGAAGACAGTCAGTCATTCGGACGGAACGTTTAATACTAATTAATTACTATTTGGTTAAGTGGCAAATGAGAATGAGCTCAACTTTTTCTTTTTATTTATTTTTATTAGTCGATTCAATTCGCCAATGACATGATTCAGTATTTGTTACACTTCTCATAGAATTTCAGGGTCATATGTTAAATTTGAGCTCATTTTTCTTTTCTTACCCTCTTGAGAATTTATCATCCGCGAAAATACAATTCTGTTTTTTTTATTTCTTCTTTTATGCGGTTGCGGTTGGCGCGAAAACTTCAAAAGTAGAACAAAACGATTTGAAATTTTTTTTCTTCTTTTTCTTCATTCTTTCATTCAACATGACAAATTGAGAAATTTATTTATTTATTTAGCTATTTACTTAATACCTTCGGATTTTCGTCTCCTTTGTTTTGTTTTCGCGCTCTGACGCTTTTTCGTGTCGTCATCTATTTACCAACTTCCGACAGTTTTCTAGAAGTTTGTTTATGGTTTACCTGATTTCCGGTTCCTTTGTTTTGAGGTTTTCTTCAAAGTTGTGTCTTTTGTTTGACATCCTAATTTGGGCTCGTAGGGATATGATACAGACAAGGGGGTGGGTGGGGAAGTGTTAACGAACCCACGTAAACCTCAAAACCTTGTTTCGAGAAACGTCGAGGCTTTTTACACCTTTTCGAAAGTGAGTTGAAGGAATGAGGATGGAGGCGCCTTTTGGGCGTTAACGTTTTGAAACGGGAACGTGAATTACCGCAAAACAGGCCTTCGGCTATGTGAAAGAAAAAAAATAAATAAAAAAATCCCAGAGTTTATTGACAAGTTTGTGCCTGCCATCAAATGGTCGTTGATTCGCCACTTTTCTCTCTGTCTCTCCCACTTTCTCCAATACAGGTTCAAAGGCCAATTCTTGCATGCACCAAAAACTCAGTTCTAGTAAATTCCAACAATTTCAAGCAGAAAAAGAGGGAAGGAAAAGTTTTGTTAAGAAGAAATTAATTGTTTGGATGTTAATTAGCCCATAACGTCGCTCATCTGGTAACTGAATCGTCCCCAGGTATTGTTTCGGTGTCAAGATAAAAGTTTTTTTCAAATTTTTCTTTCGTCCGTGTCTAGGAAGTGGAAACTTTCTTTGTAGTAGCCGTCAGAAAGAGGTGGTAAATGAAATCGCTCTAAATGTCACGAAGATGAATAAAAATGGAAGTCAGTAGATCACATCGATTTAGTTGTGCAATTTTTCCATAATCATAAATTAATTAATTGTTTATTAATTTTTTTTTCTCCTCTCTTCGGATATTTTTAAATGTCCCCGGAATTTTTAAATAAGCTCTATAAAACTGGTAAAACTGGAATTTTGATATTTCCTTTTTCAAGAGCAAGGTCATTCGTTAATGTTTGACAACATTTCTTTTTATAGATCTCTTCTCCTTTTTTTTCGTCTTCTCGTTATTAATTTATTCCAGTTTGGAGAGGAATAAAGTTTCTCTGGTTTTGTTGTTGGTATTTATTTATTGTTTGTTTTGTTCGTTCTTGTAGGAAGTTTCGTCTGATGCTCCGTTAGATTCTGCAAACTTGCCGCTCGAGCACAGAGGAGCCTACGTGCCTCCGTCTGCACAATATGGAGCTCCGGGACCTCATAAAGATGATCCATGGCCTTTATCCACACCTGACATGCCACAGATCAAACACCTTCAAGTTCAATGCGAGAAAACTCATATGAGAGTTAACATCGAATTCGATCGACCTTTCTATGGAATGATCTTTTCCAAAGGTGAGAGTGATTTTCTCTTCTTTCTTCTTAGTTTTTAGGTCTATCAAAATGGTCCTAATTGCTTTTTTGATTGTTTTTAGGGTTCTACAGTGACCCACACTGCGTTCATTTGAAACCTGGTAGCGGACATTTGAGTGCGACTTTCGAAATCTTTCTCAATTCTTGCGGTATGTCTTCTTCGGCGAATCATGTGACTGGTTATGGAGGACCGACGCCTTCTGGTAGTTATGTTGAGAATACCATCATTGTTCAGTATGATCCATACGTGCAGGAAGTTTGGGATCAGGCTAGGAAGCTCAGGTGCACTTGGTATGACTTCTATGAGAAAGCTGTCACGTTCCGTCCATTCCAAGTGGACATGCTTCATGCCGTAACTGCCAATTTCTTGGGAGACAATTTGCAATGTTGGATGCAGATTCAAGTGGGTAAAGGACCCTGGGCGTCGGAAGTATCTGGAATTGTGAAAATCGGTCAGACCATGACCATGGTGCTTGCCATTAAAGACGATGAAAACAAATTTGACATGCTGGTGCGCAACTGTGTGGCACACGACGGAAAGAGAGCCCCCATCCAGCTGGTAGATCAATATGGATGCGTCGTCAGACCTAAGATCATGTCTAAGTTCCAGAAAATAAAGAATTTCGGTCCAAGCGCGAGTGTCGTTAGTTTCGCTTACTTCCAAGCTTTCAAATTCCCAGACAGCATGAACGTCCACTTCCAGTGCGTCATCCAGGTTTGCAGATACAACTGTCCAGAACCGAAATGTGGAGGACACTTATCAGGAGACTATGGAGTTCCTCTTCTTGGAGGAAGTGGAGGAGGAGGAATCGCAGCAGGACTTGGAGGAGGACTCGGAGGTGGGCTCGGAGGTCATGACTTTGCAAATCAAATCCATGCCGAGTACGGAGCTCCCATTCCACATGCTGACTATGGACCTCCAGCCTTCCCAGATCCCAGACACCCATCGGGACCTTCGGGAGCCTACTCCGAACCTAAACCAGAGGTCGTTCCCGCTCCTCAAGCTCAGCAACTTTCTTCATCCACCGTTATTTCTAATCCAACTTCTCCAACTCCTCAAGCTCTCAAATCAAACAACGAAGTTCACCTTCCTCCACCACCTCTTCCTGGACAGTTTGCCGCGTATACAACCGTGAAAAGGAAAGGAGCCGCTTCTGAAAATGAGGGCAACTTGGCCACATTAGGAGGCAGACCTCGTTCTGTAGACCCCATCGACCTTCAAGGGGTTAGACGAAAAAGAAACATCGACGATTCCGAACCCATCAACATAGTCGTGACGCGAGTTTACAAACGAGAAGCTCAGGAAATGACCGACGTGAACACCTCAAGAATCATCCAAGTCGTCGCGCCTGGAGACGTCAACTTTGCCCTCAACTCTCCATCTTCCAACGAAACTGTGGTCATCCAGTCAACCACCGACCCGGAAAACGTCTGCATGTCTATACCCAGCTTCGTAGGAGGACTCGTCATGCTTCTCCTCGTCCTCGTAATCAGCTGCTTGGTCGCCGCATTTCTCTTCGTTCGCGTCAGGTCTTTTGACCAAAAGGGAATGATGACAACTTTCGTACACCCCGGCTACGACAATTCCGAATTCGTCAAAGTCGCCAACTGACGATTCTAATCAGCGTGGAATCCTTCATCCCCAAATTATATTTTTGCTCACCAACGAAATATAAAAGACTGCGAGCCCGCGGTGAGTATATCCAAGTCAAATTCTGACGCCATTTTTATATCATATTCAAGCAAACTTTTTAATCAGTTAATTTGAGCAAATCGAAAATCGCCTTTTTGCGGAAAAGCTCAATTTTAATTAATCAGAAAAAAATCAAGAAAAAAGTGTGAGAAATAGTCATTTTTAATTTATTTAATAGCTGTATTTATTTAAAATATTAATTAGTAAAAAGTTTGAAAAAATTTCCGCGAAGACATCTTGGCTCCACACAACAATAGACAAATGGGAGGGGGGCACCTGAATTTCGGGTGACGAGAGTTTCTAGTCAGAAACCAAACATCGACAATATTTTGCGCCCATTTAAACAACGGAAAGGTCTCAAGATCAGTGGTTTTGGAAAGTGTGCGCCGAACGAGTCTACATGTTCTAACAAAGCGGTGATTTTTAGTTATTTATACTATGACCGAGTGCCGGGGTATAATTTGAGTTGGAAAAAGGCGCCGCGACGTGTGAAAGTGTGCTAACCACTGGTGTGAAGAGATTTTTTAGTTTTTCATCTCTTAGGTGGACTTGTGATTTGCTTCTTTTTAAATCAAACATCCAATTTTTCGAAAACGCCAAGATGTCTTCTTTTTAAAATAACGTCCAAAGATTTTTTTAAAATAATATTTTCTCTTCTGTTTTTTAAGTTATTAAAAAAAATAGACAAGTAATTTAGTTAATAAATTAGAAAGTAGTCGCGCAGATTAACCTGAATTCCTTGGGCTTTATTCTCGTGAATCTTTTAATCAAAACAAAAACAAATCTTTTTCACCTCCATGTTCTTCTCCTTGAAATATTGGACTTGATCAAGACAGTTTGACAAAAAGCTTCATGACGTCACTAACTCACATCCACTCCTTCGAAAAACAACCTGCAGGACTGTCCGACTTTCATTTAAACTGATTCAATCAATAAACTTAAGTTACGACCAATGACAGCTCATCTCGAAACTTAATCCAATAACACAAAAATCATATTTTATCTTATACTCCATATAACCCCCTTTTTTGAATTTAAGAAGACATTCTCTTACATCTTAATTACATAAGCAAATAGTTTCTTTTAAAAATACTTATTCACCCTTTTATGGAAATTTAAGAAGAATTTGTTTGTAATTAGCATTGTTTTCACGCATAATTTCGAAATAACTATCAACGAGAGAAAGTCCGGACCTAGACAGTGCTCATCCAGTACGTGTAATTGACGTATGTACCAAATTTCATCTGAATCGAAACGCGTATTATTGACTTATACCGGCACATACATACAATCCTGTCACCTCAAAGCCCAAGAATTATTAAAACTTAATCTCTTTCTCAAGCCCTCATTTCTGTCTCGAATCAAATATCATTTTCAAATTAAAAGAAAAAAAAAACTGATAAATACTCTAATTATTATTATTATTTATTTATTTTTATTATTTTACTTATTATTAATTAGAATGAAGAACTCGAGAGTCATTGTCCCGCGAGGAAAGACAGATGTCGATTCCTCCGAGTTATTTAAAAAAGTAATAACAAATTGCTGTTTCTGGGATTTTTGTTTGTTTATTTATTTATTTATTAGAATTTCCGTTAGTAAAAGATTATGTATAGATTAGTAATGGTGATTATTCGTCATCGTCCTCCATCTTCGAATGATAAATTTTTGAAAGTCACGACTTTAAAATAAAAAGAAGCGTAAAAATTAGATTTCTTGTCGAGTCCTTTTCATTTTTCAAAATTTTGGTCAAATCGGAACAGGACATAAAGAAATGAAAGAGTGTCCTCGGAGGCTCTTGTTCGTATTTTTTGTTTTATGCGAAGGGAAGTGACAAAATGGCGGTAAATTGGCTTCTTAGCTGGTTTGTCGTCTGTCATCTTCCCCGTGAGAATGGGAAAAGTGAAAAGAAAATTTTTTTTTGCTCAATCTATTCGGTGGAAAATCCTAGGAACACCAAATTGTTGATTGGAAAATGGCTATGATGACGTCACGTCATGTTTATAGTATTCGTTGTGGTGAAAAATATTTGTGTGCGTCTGTCTGTCTGTATGAGCATCGAGTGAGTCTGTTTCCTCCGTGTAAATGTCTATTTGTCCGAGTGTTGTGTTTATTATTTGTCACGTGTGCGATTAATTTATGCATTAATAAAACAAAATGTTAATTTTTATTGTTTTTATTTATTTATGTATTTATTGGTTTAAAATTCCTTGAGGCCGCCTTATTAGAAATAAAGCCAGTTTTTATGGGCCAGAATTTCAGGTCTTGAAGGCCTTGTTTTCTGTTCACTTCCGAGTGTCCGTCATTATGCTAATAGCGAACCGTCCCGTAGTCGAGGATAGTCCACCTTTCCACGGAAAAACGTGACGTGAGTTAGTCAGCCATCCGCATGTCATGTTAACATCCCATTTTGTCTCGAGGACAGGTGGACAGATTGAGGAAAGTGTTCTCTTCTTATTTCCTAGTTCTTGGACAAGTGTTAAGAGAAAGAAGAGGTTACCACGAATCTTTGTTTCCTCTTTTATATTATATTCTACGTTATTTCACTAAAAATATATAATATAGACATGAACAATATGAGCAGTATAAGTATACAGTGTGTTCTTGTTGTATGCTTTTTCCTGTCTACAGTTTAGAATTTGAACGATTTTTCGAGTTATAAGTCATAAATATACATCTTTCTAAAAAACTTATACTCCATAAATACTGCACATTTTTGGGAGGATATTTTTCATAAATAATGCACACTTTCTTGACGAACTTACTTTCAGCTCCTGAAAATTGTTAAAATTAGCTAATTATTCGAACGAACTCGTGCTTATTTCATAAATAATGCACACTTTTATAATGAATTCATTTCATAAATACTGCACACTGGTTTGTAGTTGAGGTTCTTTAAGTTTCCCTTGTGTGTGTTGCTGTTGTTGTTAGACTATTTGAATTACATCGTGATGGAGTTCATTCCGACAACCTTTGCAGAAAAACTTTTGTTAGAGTTTGTGGGAAGGAAACGAGAAGGCGGTGGAGTGATTGGACTTTCTGAATACTAAGACAAATGTGCTGAGTAAGGCGTTCTGTTGTCATGTAGGCGCGAAATCATCGTGAAAAAGGTTTCACAGCCCCAAAACCTGTCGTTGGCATACCTTTGGAAGGAGTTTTCACAATGGAAATCGAAATCCACCGTCCGTCGTCTCTTAATGACTTCGTTTTGGAGATAATTTCATAGAAATTGCTCTAAATATCACGGAAAGTGGACAAGAAAGAAAAAGTAGAAAAGTGAAGAATTTAGGCAGGTGATTAAAAGAAACGGAAGCAGGTGAAAGACAGGTGAAAACAAATTACAGTCAACTCGAATCCTCGCTTAGGTGACTCTCCTCAACCAAATCCAGGCACTGAGGAGAGGAAATGAGGAAAATGACTTTTGGGTGGATATTGGACACTGAAATCATTTCGCGATGGACTCCCGGGCCTTTTAATCGTGAGAATATATCGGATTAGAGTCAAAAATAGAAAGAAAGGAAAAAGTAGAGCGGCGACCTCCATTTGGGTAACGGATTCAAGCACCGAGTTCTCGCGCAGCCTTGAGATCCACCATCTTCTCGTCCTCGCCAGCTGGCTGGAGGAAAGTGATAATGATCGCTTTGTGGATCCGTTTCAAGGTCACTTGCGTACTAATTACCTCTCTAGATCGATAAACCGGAACCGATTTTGATGTGCCTATCCTCCTTGGACTCTTAGAAACTGTGGCGCTTCCTCTAACATCCTTCTGACATTCCGAACCTGATAAAATTACAAAAGAACACGAAGAGGTGAGGAAATGACCTTCCAACTCGTACCTGGAATCTCGTTTTATAGAAAATCAATTTTTATAAATACTCTTCTTTCATAAATTTTTCTTAGTATATACGTTATAGTAGGACTTATAAATCGGTTGAATATGTATAATTACCGGGGATTAATCATATTCACCATGAAAGCTTGGTAAAAGTGACAAATTTCTAAATATTTATCACATTTACCGACCACTTTTATAAAGCGGAGAATTTAATAAAGGTTGGCTCACATGCTTTTGATTCTGTCACTTCTTAGGTATTCGCCAATTCTAATTCACAGGTTCGTGAACTGTACCTGACGAGCTTTTCGTTAAATTTGTCAAACTTTCATTAAATTCTTCATTACGAGTTGCGCATTTATCGCGACAATAAACAAAGATGGACGATGTCCTTGGAACAACAAATCCAGTTGGCAGCACTGACCTATTATCTCATCGCGAACGAAGAAAATTACGTTTCGTAAGATTGATGAAGAGCATTTGAATCTGTGAGGACATCTCCTGGACGGGTGTGCGTTCAGGTTACCAGGTTCATTTTCCCGAAGATGATGACATTGGAACCGCGCCTTTGAATTTCCCCGAAAGAAACTCCTCTCCGCCTTCGTGAACCTAACCAATTCTGGTTGAAATAAATCGGACAATGAAATGATTAAGCGGCGATGACTCATTTCGCGGTGAGACGTGAGTTTCAATTCGGCTTTTCAGTGTTTCTGTAGTGATGTTGAGTGTTACATGTGGATATGTGTTCGTCATTCTCTGGATCGTTTCCCGACTCACGACGACAGTATCTGCGGGATTCTTCGACAAGGTGAGTTCAATTTTCGAGGTAGAGTGTTTTGATTTTGACACTGTCGATGCCTTCTAAAAGTTACTTGAGTCTGGTTTTTATCCGAAAAGATTTCTTTCAAGCTGAAATTTAGTTTTGACATCTACATCCCTGTCCATGGGGTTTGGTCTAAGTTCTGAGCTTTTCGTCAAATTAGGCAATATGAGGTTCCTTTCTCATTTTATTGCGTTTTATGTTTAGTGAAGTAAATATTTGCTGAGATGCTACAACACAAATTATCTGTTCCGAATTTGATATGAAAGGCCAACAGAGTTCATTCTTGAATTTCCTGAAATTTGGCGGTTTGAGAGAAGAGAGTCGCGCCTAAAAGTCGTTAAATGAATTATGATTGTTTGGCATTTGATGCTCATAAGCCTCCTCCTTTTCTCACTAGGGCCCCTCCTCTCCTCAAAACTTGTATTTATATAAATAATTCACTAGAATTCGGGGGCAAATGTTGGCGAAAAAATTTGGCAAATGATTAAAGCCTAGGCGCTCGGGGGGGTTCCCCTGATACTTCAAAGACGGAGGAGAAAGCTGATGGCGTGAGTGTAAATGGACGTGGAAGATGATGGCTATCCAAAACTACAGAAGCTGAAGGCAAAGGTTGTTCTATTCTATAAAACAAAGTTTTCCGTTTCAGAGGAATGTTCTCATCACTTCTTTCAAGTACCAGTCATGCGATTCGAAAATGAACCCACGCAGCGAAGCTTGGGTTAGGGACATTGACGTCATGACAACCGCGTATGGGGACCTAGACATCTTGGGCACGTTCATAACGGCTGTTAATCTGACGGCACCTATTAAGGTTTGGAACTGATTCTTCTCTTTTGCTCATACCACATTTGTAGTCCTTACTCAAACTAATTTCGACTATCAAACTTTTCAGGCATCCGTGAGTTTGAGACGGAATATCCTAGGACTTTACGTACCTGTACCTTGCATCAAGAAATTCGGGTCCTGCGATTATCCGGATTTGTGTGATTATGGCTACTCCACAAATGAAGATTGTCCTCCTATTTTCGATGAACACGACATTCCATGCCGATGTCCCATCAAACCTGTAAGTCTTTCCCTCATTTCTTCTCCAGAGATTTAATTTAAATTTCGCCAACCTGGATATTCATACTTATCGAACCTTTTATTTCAGGGAGTTTACACTTTTCCAGGCGGACAATTTCCAGTTCCTAAAACCAGATGGGCAAGACTTTTAGCCGGGAAGTACAAAGGCCTCGTTAAATTCTACAACAGGGGTAGAATAGTAGCTTGTTACAAATTTTTTTATACTCTAGAATAACTTTGTAAATTTTTAATTTATTTATTAAATTAGTTATATTAATTTTTGTACAGAAGAATATTAAAAACACATTTATAGAAATAACACGTGTTTTAATACAATTTCCGTAGCTTTGGAGTCGATTATGTGATAGTTTTAGAGCAGTTTTGTCCAGTTTTGCCATGTTCACCTGGCTCAGAAAGAAACAAATTTAAACATAACAACCAAAACAAAATTATAAATAAATAATTCACCCACTAATTTGGTTGATTGTTCTCGGCGTAAAGCAAACTGCTATTTATTGTGATAATAAATGACAATTATTCCAATTTCCATTCTTTTTTTTGAAAAATTTTAACAGAAATTACCAAACAGCAACAAAAATAGTTCGTCAAAACGACACAAGAGGGCGGTAAAGTATAACACGCAAACTCAATACAAAGCGTTTTGTAGTTTCATTTTCATCCACTAGATGTCACTAGTGAAAAGAAATTTAACGGTTTTTATCGACTCACAAGGAGGACGCTTCAGGTACGCTTTCTTTGTAATTAAATCCGACTAATTAATTGTTTTCTTTGAGAATTTGGTCTAACAATTTTATAAAGGATTATTTACAAAAATGAAAATCATTTTCGTCGAGCTTATCACTTTGATGTTTATTTCAACACCAAAAAAAATTGTAGGTAATGAATTGAATGATATCAGGTTACAGATTCTATTTTTATAAAAACTGGAAATATTTGAATTTTTTTTTTCTCGTTATCGTTATTACTTTATAATCATATCAAACGCATTATATCGCTACGCAGTCGTGGACGACTAGTGGTTGGCTTGTAGAATGCAATCCTCCAGGCGGAAGACAAAAAGATGGTGTATTATTAAGTGCGTCACCTGACATTGAAATTAATTATTTGTTTTAGACGTTTGCTTGCTTTTGATTGTCACGATCAGACCTTAGGCCAAAACCATGTAAAAAAAATATAGTTGTCTTTTCGTCATGCCTTGGAGTCGTTTATAAAATTTGAAAAATTGTTTTTCTTTGGGGGAACCTGTGGATGTGGGGGAATCAGTATTTTGACTGCTGATATTCAAAAAAACAGTCACCAGTTTGAGAGTTTGGTTGTTTGTTGGTGATGACATTTTTTTTTGATGGAGAAACATTTCCTAGAGTTAGGACACACTCTCTCTCTTCCAGTGTTGATGAAGTAGGTATTAGACTCAGTTCTTGAAGAACCACTCTGTCATGGTTCAAATTTGGTGAAAAGGAGGACAAAATGAAAACTGGTGTTGAGTTGATTGAAAGTGAACTTTATAACCTTACAGACTACCTACTTCTTTCATAAATACTGCACACTTTTGTTAAAAATTTTTCCTTCAAGTGATGCACATTCTCATGAAGATAGAATCAATGCAAACTTCAAGGCTTCAGTTGGCCCACCTACTCCCATTTTGTCCTCCAATCCACCAAATTTGAGCCATGGCCAACGATGTTCTATAAACATTGATACGGATATCTCACATGGAACATTAATGAAGAAATTAAGAGAAACTCATGCGAACCTACCATTAAAGTTAATTTGATGAATGAGAAATTGTGTGTTTAGCCAGTGGCTTTTCCGTAATTAAACGTTGATAAGAAAATGGAAATGACAGGGAAAACAAAGGAAATGCGAGAACATAAACTCCTGGAAAAACCACCAAAAACCAAGGACACAGAGAAGAAAGCGAAACAAAAGAAAAATAGCCTAAATATATAATAGTAATAAACTAGCATTGTATAGCTCAGAGCGCAACTATAATCCACCACACAGGGCAATGTACATACTGAACATATTCCATAACCATCTAAACAATTTGTTACTCTGCCTTGTGAACAAATCCTCTTTCAAAGTGTCTCATTGTTGGTGTTCCAGTGAGTCCTACAACACCACATATTCCTCACTGACTTCCTATTTCTTTCATAAATAATGCACACTATTAATAGTTTTCATTTCAAAAATATTCCAAACTGTCCTGAACAATTCTTTAACACCTCATTTCAAAAGTGGTGCACATTTGGATTAAAATTTCATTTCATAAATATTGCACACTTAATGTTTCTATGATTTGAGTAGTTTTATGTTGTTATTATTATTTCTTTCAGTATATATTAATGGAAAACACTTGAGACTATACAGAATTGGGTTAGTATAAACTGGTAGCGATGGGTTATAGTTAGGAGTTAGGTTCCCACAGTAGGATTAAAATTTCATTTCATAAATATTGCACACTTAATGTTACTATGATTTGAGTAGTTTTATGTTGTTATTATTAAGTATTTCAGTATATATTAATGGAAAACACTTGAGACTATACAGAATTGGGTTAGTATAAACTGGTAGCGATGGGTTTATAGTTAGGAGTTAGGTTCTGACTGTAGGCCAGTCGGGCACTAAGGATGTCAGCAGCTTTAAAGTAGGCAAAAGAGTGAGTTCAGTTTGTTGTCATTCCCAAATTTATAATTTGAGCGGGTTGATAGTCGAGACAGTTACAATACCAACATTTGGGGTGATAGCCGCAGAAATTTCGAAACTCATCCTTTCACATTGTATATAAGTATAACAAGTGAGTGTTTCGAAACTCGACAGGATTTTCTTAACCGATTCGTATCGAACATTTCCGCCATTTTGGTTTCATTTTTTCCTTGTTCAAAAACAAAAGAGAATAACATTACGGAGAAAAGAGATCAAATCGGGCATCACCTCCCGAGAGGAGAAATTGAATAATAAATAAAAAACTGTCGGGCGATCGGTTAGCAGCGATCAATCGCAGTTGAGACAAAGAGACGTATCTGCGTCAGGTTCGACTAATAACACAAGAATGACGTTTGAAAAGAGAAAAACAAGGCATGACCTATAGAGAAAGTAAAACAGATCATGAATAATATTATGTCACGAAATTCACTTTTACTTTCATTTTGTTATCTCATCATTTCTAAATTCAATTTACCTGCATTCACCTCGAGTTTTTTCTTCTTTCTTTTACTCTTTGTAGGTCGGTTCACATCTGGTCTTTTGCTCAACCCGTGCTAGATACCGGGGTGGCGGGCAGGAGGAGATACTCTTGCTAACCTTCTCTTCATCAGACTTCAACGCACCCGTTTTTAAACAACCTTTGAACAACCTTTAAACTGTTCACATTGATGAGTTTACCAAGTTAACCGCTGTAAAAAGTAGTCTACTACCACGTTTTTGTCTTGTATTCATTTCATAAATAATGCACAGGTTTTGACATACACTAAACGACTCTCTCTGTCTATCTGAATGGGTCTCAACTGTTACCCTACAACACCATACATTCTTGGCCCATTTTCGTGCGTTGTATTTAGTCTTATTTCAAAAATAATGCACACGACGTGTGAAGAATTCATTCCCTAAGGATTTAGTAAAATTTCATTTCATAATTCATGCACAGATGGTTAATGGTCATCAGGATAGTGATGCAAGATGTGTGTGTATCTGACTGTCTTTAGGGTGTTGTTTTTAGCCTATCTACCCCTGTGTTTGAGTTTAGTTTATTGTCCTCCTGATTTTTCATAAATAATGCACACTTTCGTGTTATTGGTCCCGTAAAACATTTAGAAAGACTTCATTTCATAAATCATGCACAGTTGAATTCTCAATATTGTACAGAACTAAAAACTCCTGGTTAGGTTAACAAAGAAACTTTTTCTGACTAACGGTACGTTGAGAATGGTGAAGGAGGACGTAACCACGGCGGAAGATGAATTTTCGAAAGAGAAGATTTTCGTGTGCAAGGACAGTAGGAAGATTCGCGAACAATCATCGTAGAAAAAGAGGAGTTTCCCATTGACTGAGGATAATTGAAAAGAATGAAAATACTTTCAAGAACAATACACGATTTAGAGGAGTCAAAGAGAGAGAGAGAGAGAGAACGTCTATTCAAAAGCAGAAGAGAATTCGGCGCCAGACGTCCCGGACGAAGGTCGAAACGGAAAACACAAGAGGGTACCTTCCCTTTTAAATCATGACGCTTGTCACGAACGCAGTTTCCAGGGATCGTTACACAAAGAAAACTTTACATGTCTCTCGAGAAGGTTAACAGATGAACAAGAATAATGGAAGAATGAGAAGAGACGACGGAATAGGGAGAGAGAGAGAGAGATGTAGAAAGACCTTCGATGGAACTTTTCTTCGGTGAGGAACGCGAAAGGTGATAGGAAAATAGAAAGATAGATAGGAATTTACTTGGGGGGTGGAGGGAGGGTAGGACCGGGTGGGGGGGGGCTATTTAGTGAAATGCCAAAAAAGTCGGACAATCGAACGGTGATAGTAGGCGTAGCAGCAAGGTGACGTAACTCAGGAACGTTACGTCACTTTTTACAATCACTTCGCTCTTGAGTGAAATACATTCTCTTTCTCTTTCACCGATCTCCTGCTTTTTTCTAAACGTGTTTCTAATGAATCGTGGCACGAGTAAAAGTGAGAAACCTTAATGTTAGCCAAGGACTTTGCTCAAGGGGGTTGTAAATGCCAAATGATTCTACCGCGAGTCCATTATCAGGTCCAGGTTTTATCGATCTTTACCGCTCCTCCGTCTATCTCTTCGGCCCTTTCACCGTTCAATCTCAAACTGAAATCCTTCCCCCGAAAAGCCAGTCCTTCTCCGAACTCCGTTCCGTTCCTCATCTCAAGAACCTTACACAGATTTGCCTGTTTTTTCTTCAGTTTTCAAGGTCAGAATCCTCGAGTCTTCGCTTCGAGTTTCTCTCTCTCTTCCTTTTTTCTTTCTCCTTGAAGACCAACCCAAAGCAATGCCTAACTTCACCTGAAAGGTCGATCCTGAAATAGTTGGTGAGACTCATATACTCAAACGATTGATGTGAGTTTTGACCACTACTCACGTTAGTATTGTTACTGTGTTAGCTACACCCCCTAAGTCTAATTTTCGAGATGATGGACGAGGATTCTGTTAAGAGTAACACAAACCTTATAGCATCAAGCTGTCGAAAAGCTAGCAATAAATCAAGAGTGTGCATTACTTTTGAAAGAAGTCATCACAACAGAGTGCTTTAAATTTAAAACGGAACATCATAAAAGTGTGCAGTACTTTTGAAATGACCCATCAGAACACTGTGCAGTACTTTTAAAATGACCCATCAGAACAGTGTGCACTATTTATGAAATCAACTCTCCCAAAAGTGTGCAGAATTTATAAAATTAATTTTATTATTATGTCATTTCATCGGGTCATTTCAAAAGTACTGCACAGTGTTATGATGTTTCGTTTCAAAAGTACTGTACACTGTTATGATGTTCCCTTTCAAAAGTGTTGCACAGTGTTCTGATGGGTCATTTCAAAAGTACTGCACACTTTTACGATGTTCCGTTTCAAAAGTACTGCACAGTGTTCTGATGTTTCGTTTCAAAACCTGCTGTGGGTCATTTCAAAACACAGTTCCAAAACATATCATAATAGTGTGCATATTTTGAAACGAAACATCATAATAGTGTGCAGTACTTTTGAAACGAACATCAGAACAGTGTGCAGTACTTTTGAAATGAAACATCATAACAGTGTGCAGTACTTTTGAAATGAAACATCAGAACAGTGTGCACTATTTATGAAATCAACTCTCCCAAAAGTGTGCAATATTTATAAAATTAATTTTATTATTAAATGTGCATTATTTATGAAAGAAAACACGAACTCAGTACAGAACTAAGGAGAGGGCCAGACGGACAGACACCACCTCTTCACAAATGAAAAGTAACGATTTAAATGGGAAGCAAATAAAAATCTCAGACACCTGCCGGTTGCTAATGAAATTGAGACCATTTTTTAATGAAAGCTTATTTTCATCTTCTTTTTATTTATTTATTTATCTATTGATTGGTTGTTTCGCAGTTTTCTCTAGTTTTCCTTGTTATTCAAAACGTATTTTCAAGTTTATTGAATATTTATTTATTGCGTTCCCTTGTTGTTGGTCTGGAAGAAAAGAGTTGACATTATTGTTGAGTCATGAAAATTTCCAGGCGAGAAACGTTTTTTGGGCTTGTTTCGCCTGACTCCATTTTCTCTTTTGTCTTAGATAATACGACAAAAGGGTAGCGCTTGGGAAGGTGTCACGTCATTACGGTAATACATATAATTACCTGTAATAAAAAAAAAGTAGTTAACGATAATTTGTTTTGTGGTTGGTAATAGTGTCTTTTGAAAGAGCTTTCATCGTATGAACAACATCAATCTACCACTGTCGGTAGTGTCTGTAAACCCTTCACGGTTCTTTGAATTTACTAAAAAATGTTAGTTTTAGTATTGTTAGTCTTGTCTGTTATGCTGATCCTAAGTACTACTACAGTCATTCCCAAAAATGGAGAATACTCCATAAGAGACGAACCGTGACGATTTCCTTTCAAAAATATTGCACACTGTTATGATGATTCCTTTCAAGAATAACGTACACTTTTATGATGTGATGAATATTTATACTATTATGATGACTTCTTTCAAAAGTAATGCACACTATTATGATATTTTATTTCAAAATTATTGCACACTCTTATGATGATTGGTTTCAGTAGTACTAAACACTGTTTTGATGTCTTTTTCAAAAATATTGCACACTGCTATGATGTCTTTTTCAAAAATATTGCACACTGTATGATGTCTTTTTCAAAAATATTGCACACTACTATGATGTCTTTTTCAAAATATTGCACACTGTTATGATGTGATGAATATATATACTACTATGATGACTTCTTTCAAAAGTACTGCACAATGTTATAATGGTCCGTTTCAAAAGTAATGCACACTTTTAGGAACAATTTATTTGTTGACTATTACACCCTTTCAATAAGAATTCGTGTCACAAATACCGCCTATTCTTGACTTATACTGAGCCATACATCAAAACAGACAAGCAGGTGGGTTTGAGGAGAGAGGGGCCGGGGGATGGTTTACATTTATATGAGCATAACGTTCGACAAATCCAACAAATTTCACTCATCAAACCTAAACAAAATGGTGGAATTGGGTTTTCCAAAAGGTTTTGCTTGTTTTTATAGAAAGGAAAGAAAATTTCCAAAAAGGATGTTGGTAAAAATGCCGAAAGTGTTTTGGGGAGGAACCACATTCTTCTTCTTATGTTAACAGTTTCCATCTGGAAAGGAGGGGGGGCCAAAGAAAAACAGACACACACGCATACAGCAAACACCAATTCCGGCCCTCACTTACTATTTATTAGCGTATTTCTAATTAGCGATGACGTATTTTAGAAGGCTATTCCCATAATTACGGTCTCACGGCTTTAGCTAGAAGAATTGTTTTCTGCTAATTTCCAAGGTCACAGCTTTTGCTTTTACTTAAATGGGGAGGAATCATTTTCCTTATTTGGTCAGCCGAGGATCTGGTTTCCAGGTGGGCCAGAAAAACAAGCAACCACTTGCTTCCATGCAACTTTTTCCCCCCACAGCTGACTTAGAAAGATTTTTCTTCTTTTTTTTTACCACGATGCCTGTTAGTTCTTTACCATAAACATGTTCAAACCTGTCCCACCTCCCCCTTCTCCTCCTCCTCCTCTCAAGGACTTCATTTTTCATCCTCTACCATCCTCTTCCCAATGCGATCTGGAGTTGGTGTTACAACTCATCTAGCTGGTGGTCGGACCCGAAATTCCGCCATCTTTCTCAAGTGCCCTCTTTCCTACACTCAAGTGTCCTTTCTTTTATTAACTGAAGTTCCGATTGATATGTTAACTTCTTTTACTTTCGAGAAACACTCTCACACGCCTCCATTTTTGTTTCTTTTTTTCCTTCTCTTTTTGTTGTCAGTCGTAGTTTTCAAATGAATGTCACGGTTTTTTGCTTTTATGGTCAAAGGTTCTAAATTACTTTAAGGTCGGAACAAACAAAAAGGAGTCTAGTGAAAAAAAATATATTTACCTTCGCGAAAATTTTAATGAAATACAGGTTTTGACATAATTTTCGCAGGTAAAAATTTTCATTGTCACCAGTGAACCCTAAAAAAAGAAAAATTGTCAGTGACAATGGCAAAAATTTTTCTCTTTCTTATTTATTTATCTTTTATTTTTATTATTATATTTATTGAAAATTAGGCTAATTCATGTCGTTCTCCTTGTTGTCGTTATTGTTGTTGTCTTGAAGAAGAAGAAGTAAACAAGCTGAGGGAAACGGGGGAATCCGCTGTTAGAGAAAGTTACAAAAGGAGAACAAATAAATCAGGTAAATGGTTAAGAAGGTACGGGTCTAACCTTCTAAACTGTAATAAATTGACCAAAATCTCAAGGTCACTTTTGAATGTTTCTTGAAAGTAGAAGTGAATTTCAATAAATAAAAAGTTACCATGTTCTGTTCTTGTTGTACGAATCTACCTGTGTCATGTGTTTGACATTGTGAGAGAGAGGAGAAGGTGAAGAAGGAGGAGGAGGAGATGGTGTTGTGATTCTTTGTCCTATCCATTTCACCTTTTTCTCTTCTTTTATTCCTTTTATATCGAACTATGACATGTTTCTCATCAGGTTCGTCAGAAAAAAAGCTTTTAATAGACCCCAGCTTAATTTTTCTGCGAACCTGGGTACAAGTGAACTTTCCAAGGCGTTGGGCTTTCTCTGAAATCTGCTTCGAATAAGATTTGAATGATCGGAGATTAGATCATAAAAAGATAAGAAATTTACGGTTGATTCATAAATAACTTCCGGTGAACTTGTACCAACAATAACTTCCACACGTTACTTGAAGACTAGGAAAACACACTTAGATCAGAAACTCAGTACATAAATACTACACACTTTCATGGGGGCTTCATACCATAAATACTGCACACTACGATGAAGAATAGAGTTTGTAAGTAGTACACAATTTGTTGAGATACTCATTTCATAATTAATGCAAATTTCATTAATCCATTTTTAACATGAAATTTAAGATGATACATTTTTCAGACTAATTACAATGATCTGATAATGTCTTTTTAAATTCCAAGGCAAAATAAGGAATTTGGAAATGAATCAAATATCAATAATTTAAATAGATAATCAATAAATCATTTGAATATAGTAAAAACAAGTTCATTATATATAGAAAGGAAACTTTAGGAAAGTGTGCATTATTTTTGAAAAATGATTGCTGGACTATTTGTGGACACAAATTCTTATTTATGGGGATAAATAATTCATTTAAGTGACTTAAGGTAAATAGAATGTGTGTTAATGAAAAAGGGAAGTTATTTATGAGTCAACCTAATAGAATAAAAAGAGGAAAATCCCTGGCAGCGATGTTTTTTTTTTGTAAGAGTCTCCACGACTGGATAAATAAAATTTCAGAAAATATTTCCGAAGCGAACTTTGAAACTTGTCAAGGAGTTTCTTCTGGACTTTTGCCAGTTGTATTGCCTTTTTTAACACTGAGTACCTGGTTTCCGCCGTTCCATTTCTGTCTAGAGAAGGAAGGAAAACTCGTCGGAAAAATCACACAAACTCACCCTTTTTACAATCACAACTTCGAGAGATTCGATTTTGATTTGTTCACCTTCTTCTATGTATTAGATTGATGAACTGAAAGATGGGGAATCAGATAAAGTCGTCAGATAAAGAATTTGATTGAAGAGTAGATTATCTCGAAACTTCGTCGTCCAGATAAAAGTGAGACATGTTAATATAGCAAAGACATGTGGATGTTTGAATTTGGGGAGAATTTCGAACCTGAAAGAAAATTTTGATTGACTTAGAACATTTTTCTAGAAGTGCACGCCTACAGTCCAAATTTCCGGAAGCTCTTTTTACCCTTGAATGTGAATGGATTTACTTTCCTTTGACTTTTGTCACTACAATTAGTATCACTGTATCAACATGGTATTTTAGGTTAGTATGAAGTTAAATATTAGTTTTAGTTGTGAACTTAAGTTTGGTTAAGTTAAGTTTAGTTAGGACTAGTTTATACTGAAAGAAATGAATTTGATCAACCCCAAATTAAGAAACAAAGCTCTCAAAGGAAATTGCTGTTGGGTGTGTCACTAATCCCCATCCTACCCAATCAAATGATGTCAACTTTCTTTACAAGATTTTCCAGAAGTTATGATCTAACTCTTCCAAACATTTATAAAATAAATTTTAAACAAAAACATAAATCCACCAAAAAAAGGTTCCAGGAAGGAAAATCCTTTCACAAATGCATTTTAGTTTTCTTCATGAAAGTATCTCAAATAAAAAATTATCTGGAACTAAAATCCTATCCCTACTTGGAGGTGCTAATAATGATGAGACCGCAACGGCCTTCTAAGTCCTAACCTTGATGTGTAGCACTGTCAAGACTTTTTTTTTCGCCTAAGCTCTTCCCAATTGTATATTTCCGCCTCTGCTAAAACACAATTTCAAGTTCACCTTCGAATTCTAAATATAACGTCCTTGTAGCTTTTATCAAAAAATTAAAAAGGACCTTATTAAATAAATTATAGAATGGTTCCTAATCTGATTACGTCATTTTCCCCTCCCGACTAAATTCAAGTACGAAACGAAGCTGTTTTTTACTTCTTTCAGACCGTTAAAAAAAAAAAGAAAGAAAAAACTTTAGTTGTTGCCAACTGAAGAGATTGCGGGGGAGAAAAAGAAATCCCAACCGGGTTTGAAGTGATATTTCGGGAGGAAAATTTTATTAGGAAACATTCAAATAGCTTTGAAATGATTTTTACTTCCTTTTAAATTTGAAGTTCGCCATTTTCTCACCCAACCTTTGGGGGGCGAAAATCTCCCAATGATGCAATTCGAACTAGGCGGCCATATTTGATTCAACTCAACGAATTTCTCAGACAAATTAACAACCTTTTTCTAAATCAACTAAGCATTTAGATATTTATTTTATTAATAATCCCCAGTTTATTTATTTATTTACTTATTCATTCTCGGTGTTGGTCTAAAATTTTCGTTAACAAGGAAACTTGGAGTTTATTTATTTAGCTTATCAAAAGCCAACTTCCCGCCAAAAAGTCGATTCATTTAAACAACCCATATCCGGTTTAAGGTTCGAAATTTATTAAGTCCGAGTCCTTTTTTTTATACGACTTCAAATCCGAATTTAATTATTTTTATTGAAAAAAATTATACCAGAGGGCAGATATATTCCAAAAAAGAAAAGCATTCGGATATTTTCCATTAAAAAACTGGGGCTTCTTCCTTTTTCGAAGCTTTCCGGTCCATCAACTTAAATTACGTAAAACCAAAAATTAATAATTATAATCTCCTATTTTTTTAAAAATAAATTTCGTGTATTATAAAAAAACTGCGATCAAAGATCAACTTAGGATTTGAAAGACTTATCTATTTTAGAAGAGCCGGGAAAATGGCGTCCGTTCAAATCAAGTCAAAATCAAGTTAGGATGAAACATATATATTTAAAATATTATAAATTGATAGAAATAAAATAGTGAGGCGATGTGGTCGCCCCATCTTGTTATAATGCGGTTTGAAAGAGCGACCTTGAATTTAAGAACGAAAGTAGACGTTGAAAAAAAAAATTAAAAAGGAACAAAAAATGGCAGCCATTTTGAAATGAAAGGGAAAGGACAATAAGCGTGTTCGTTTCTCTATGCTATTGTTCTAAGTGTCATGATTGCAATTTACGAATGATTTCAGATTTTGAGAATCTATTTATTTACTGGAAGTTATTAATCTTCGTAGATGAATAAGTGATAATACTAATAAAAATTCGTGTGGGTTTGTTTTTAAAAATTTAATTCATTCTCACGAATATTTAGTCAAGTTCCATGACTATTTTTTAGAAAGGGGTTGATGGTGGTTTTGGATTTCGTTAACCGATTTCTTTTTTTTCGTAACCGCCGATATGGTTAATAAATGTTAATAAACGTAAGAAAGGAAGTAAAAGAAAATGTTTAATAGAAATAAGATAAAAGGGAAAAAAGAGAGAGGAAAAAAAAGGTAGGAAGTAAAATGTATTATTCGCGAATGCGTGCGCAGGTTACGTTTGTCATTCGAGCGGCCATAACGAACAGAGCTCGCGCAAGGTGTGGAGTACTGTATTGTAACGACTTTACAGCCATTCCAACAGTTCGTCCGCATGCGAGTTTGGATTTCTTTTCTCTCATATCACTAATATTTATGTTGTGTACAGCGGAAAAATCGTTTCTTCTGTTTTTATTTCTTATTAATTTGAACTGTTGTTGACTTTTAGTTTTTTTTTTTCGTTTGAACGGAATAACGTTTATACTCTGAAAATAAAAATAAAAGTATCTAGTGAGACGATAGTGAAAGGGATCAAATCACAAACGTAAATTTTTGTTATATTTTTGTTTGTTTTGTTTTTTTCTTTTTAATTTTCAAATACTTTTCTGTTGCTGTTGTTTAGTGTGTCTTTTGTTTTACTGCATTATCGGTTGTTAATTTGTTTATAATTAAAAAAACATTCAGCTTGTTTATTGGATAAGGTAAAAGGAAAAAATTTTTTTGTTTTGATTATTTCCGAAAAGTCGATCTTTTTCCTAAAGTCAGAGATTAGTGGCCAGGCCAGGAGATATTGGATTGACGACTCGCAGTATTACGTATAAATCTAAAAATAATAATGTAATATTGTGCTTGTGTTAAAATGCCGGCACATTCGAAAATGGTCTGTTTATTGTTAAATCGTGTATGAGTCCGCGTGCCGCTTTACAAAACAACCAAACTCGTTTACTTTCGTTTTTATTTTAAGAGTATTTGATAACAGACGCCATTTTGAAAAAGTTAGGCTAATTTTTGTTATCTAATCGCTTTTTCTCTCTCTCATTTCTCTTCCACTCGGCAAAAAGAGATCCATTATAGTTTTGGATTTATTTATTTATTTGTTGTTTGTTGTTGTTTTGTAGTGGATGTTGTGTGACCGTTAAAAAAAATTATGGAGTATATTCAAGAAAATCATTCTTTTTGGATTAATTCAAAGCTCAGTGGATTACCAAGGATTATTCTGTTGTCGTTGGATTAATTTCTTCCGAATCTTCGGACACGTTTATTTTGTTTATTGAAAGGTAATTATGATAATTATTCTCTTTTGGGGAGGAATTTTTGGTTGTCACCTAACTCAAGTTAACAAAAATTTTTCTTTTACTCAAATATTATAAGAAGTCATGTTTTGTTTTTATTTATTTATTTATCAATTCATGTTTATGAAAGTGAGATAACTTGTACGAACAAAGATTTTATCTTGTCAATCAATTTTCTTGTTTATGTAATTCATGTATTCATTTGTTAGAATCTTTAAGTGGATCCTTAAACTGAATGATTGATGGGAAGGGTGTCACCTTTTCCCAGACTCCAGTTTCGTTGGTGCACATGTTATACACATTCCTATGTTGTAGGTGTACATATAAATATTCAACAGGTGGTTGAGAGGCCATGCTTTCCAACTCGAGTAAAGTGTTTTGAGGCCAGAAAATTTTTATTGTTGGTGTTTAAAATTTGAGGATTTTTAGTTAAACACATAACAATAGGCTGTAGAAAGTTTGGATGGGTTTGTTTACTATTTATAAATAGGAATTGAGGTCTTTTTATCGGTTTACAGCTCATGGGTTTAAGTTTGATGACTAAAAATGTTGAGGAAGTTTTAATTCTTCAATTGGATGTTTTGCTTTCTTACGACCCTTGAACGAGCCTAGTCGTAAATTTTTTGACTCATTCAAAATAAACCGTCAAGGCCGCGTTAACTTTCTCAACTCTAATTGTGTTTTATCACCTATGCTGGTGACATTGTTGAAGACAATTTTCACTCCACGGTTTCCTCAAACCATTGCGAAAAAGTGGCTTTTCCCAAAGCACACGACTAGTTACTTTTACTTAAGCTTTTGTGGTGACCTTTAATGAAAACCATAAACGAAAGAGTGGTATTAGGAAAGACAATGGTTCGTGAAATTGAAGAGGGCGTATAACAAAGATGATGGAGGGTTCATGTGCACCTTTCTCGGGCCCCTCACCACTCATCTCAAGTTAGTCGTTTCCGTTAACCCATTCATTATGTCGAAGAGCAAGGAAATGAGAAATAATAACGAAACAAAACACACACACACACACAAAAAGGACAATTGAAATGGAATAGGATGAGTTTTTATGAGTGGTGAAGGGAAAGGAGGAGGATTCGGTCACGTGATCATTCCAAAACCTTGATAAAAATATGTACGAGGCATATGATAACAAGACAAGAAAGACTAATAGAATAATGATTTTTAGCGAATACCTAGCATTTCAAGGTCACCTGCCTCACTAATTCAGGTTCCTACATTCAAGGTTATTCCCAATTATTATACTCGGCCACAAAGAAATTACTTATCAGGTTTCATTATCGCCATTTTTGCCGCGATTCGCCCCTCCTCTTTACTATCCAGGTATGGCAGGGATGACACTTCCTCCAGAATTCGGTGGAGAAACACAATGGGAAAGACACCAGTGAAGGTTCTCTTTTTCTTTTCTTTCTTCTTTTTAATTTCCTTTTTCAATTATCCGTAAAACCTTTTAAGAAGAATAATCCAGAACCCTAAGTTTATTCTGTGCATTGTACTTTTTTCCTTCTCTCTTTCTTTACCTGTACAACCCAAGGTTACAGGGTCTCTTTTGTCATTTTCGGTTTCATGCACACACAAAATATCTTTTTTCTTTTGTTTGCCATTTCATTTCTTTTCTTCACCTTTCAGTCTTGTGCAGATTAAATTCCTCTAGTGCAGCAGCTGTTCTTCACTTTTCCTTTCCTTCCATTTTTTTCCTTTTTCTTTTCTCGGGCAACACAAGTTAATGACGATAAAGGTTGGCCATTGAAAATATTTTTTTTCTGGTAGAAATGAATTTCTTTCAAAAAGGGAAAGAAGAGGGATCGCCATTCATACGAGAGGCTGCATGTTGTCCATTAAAATTTGGAAGAGTGACGTTTTATTGAATTTCTTTTGTCGGTGCCCTGGGGAGTTTGAATGCATATTGACGATTGTTGGACCCCCTTGTAAGGTCTCATCTCCACTCGTTTATTGTGTCCTTAACTTCCTTCGGATTGTCTCTTGCTGAATTCAACAAATCAAGGATGGCCTAGTTTCCCCCCTACCGGTGTTAGGTTATACCATTGGAAAGTCTAAGGTCCGTTTAATAGGCAGAAGTATTTATTAGAAAGCTAAATTGTCTAAATTCGGTTATTACCTTTTCAAAATCCGATTTGCTAATTTGCAATATTGCGGTCAAAGGCTAACGCAGGTCAGATTGGATTGATTCAGGACGGCAAAGGTTTTGTTCGAATGCATACGCCGATTGACAAACTTTTTTTTAGGTTCGAAGACTTGTCTTCTACTCTCTCTCTACGCTTCAGGTTGAGGGAGTCGTCAGAATTTTTTTTTTATATCCTGGATGAGGATAACTTGAAGATAACTTGAAAGCAGGAGTTTGGAGCCTTTGTTTGCTGAACTCTTCTTTCATTCCCTGATGATCTCATATTTCATTTGTACCAGAAGTTAAACATCCGGATAAACTGATTGTAGTAGGCCTAAAAATTTATTTGAGATTCTGTAGACGGTTAAATTTCGCTTTTCCACTTCTTGCAAATGTGCCCTTGTTCAGTTGTCGGTCGTTATGTGGAGCATTTTTAGGGTTGTTACGAATGTCCACATTTCTTTACGGGATAATTTTCATTTAAGTGACCTTGGCTATTATGATATAAATAGCCATGTTGTATGTGTGTCGTGAAAGCAAGAGCACGATTCCTTTAATCTCTTTCTTTGCTGGTGCCTTCCCTTCGGTAATTCTAGATAAATAGAATGAAAAATTGCCCGTCGTGAATGGCGGAAGAATACATCCAGGTGTGGCTGCTTTTTTTTTTCTTTCTTAAATAAAGAGACGTTTTGTGCCCCTCTTCCACTAAAAACATTTTGGATAGGTAAAAAGAGGTGTAAAACGGAGAGGAAATACAGACAAAGACAGAGATATGTGGCGAGAGAGAGATAGACAGGGAAAGAGGGAAACCAAAGGCACACATGGGCCGGCGTAACGTTTTCGTGACACCGTGTGCCCGTTTTCTACACTTTTTTTATTACCTGTGTTCGAATGCAGCCTTGAAGGTGATCACGATCTCTGATTGTGTGCTTCCCAAATATTGACGTCTTCTTTCGTATGATCAACATGGGGAGAAAGTGTTTGTGTGTTTGAACGATGAAATTTCATGACTGGTCGTAAGAAAGGCGAATTTTTTCTTCAAGGTTTCCCTGCCTTCTCATATGTGTGAAAGATATTTTGACACCGGTTCAGAAAGTTATTTTCTTCATCTTCTCCTTGGGTTTTTGTTTAAAATGGTTTGCTTGCAGCATCGCAACTTTTTAAAGAGTTTTTCCTGAGCCTAACCCTGACTTTTTTTTTGTTAGCGGTAATTAGATGCGTGGATGGGAGGATTCTTTGGACCGGACTGTGTTAGTCAAGTGTATTTGGCCAATAGCTAAGAACTAATTCAAATTCGACCTTTTTCTTCTTTTTTTTTCTCACAAACCGAGTTTGATGGAGATCAGGCTAACACATCTGGGTGTTAAAGTGAGAGAGATAGATCTTCATTTTGTTCTCGGTATCCTTGGGGACAACGTTTATGCTCTTTTATCAAGGTTAATCAATAAAAAATTAACCTCTAAAAGTGAAAAATAAAATTCCCACCATAGACCCGAACCTGCTTTCCAGCATCTTCATTAGTTAATTATCAGAGCAGTGAAACAAATGAAGCATTTTATAACGAGGACAGCGTGAATGAAAATTTTCCAAATTTATGTTTGAGGGTTTTGCTACCATTCTTCCCAAATCCACCTCTTTCTAAGTAGGAATCCTATGGCTTGATGTGGCAGATCCTCCTTTGTTTGTAAATAGCCGAGACCTTTCTACTCTTGCTGCAAATCCACCACTGAAGAGATCCGTGAATCGTTTCCAAGATCAGCGGATATTGATATTTGCATCTTGACAATCTCTACCTCTTGTCGGCCTTCATATTCTCCCTCCTCACATTTAAATTTTCATCTGATAAACCTCTCTGGGAAGTTTAATTTCTGTCGTGATACCATAATCAAAATCCTCGGGAAGGGGAATAGTTTTATCGGTTTCGCCGGGAGAGCAGAGGAGCGATTTAAAGGGATAGAGAGAGAGAGAGAAAAAAGAAGAAAAAGACAAGGTGACGTAAATCAAGTGATGATTGGAAAATAATATTAAGTTTGAAGGTCAGGTACGAACCGTTTTAGGAGCTAAAGAATCAGAGACAGAGCCGCAAGCTAAGCAACGGCTCTCTGGATCATTTTTATGGTTCTTCGCGAATGCACAAGCGCGAAGGTTTAACTTTCTTATATAAGTATTTGATTATAATATTCTACATGATCACCTTCAAACCTGAAAACGTTACTCTCGAAAATTCTGGAATTTATTTGTTTTTGTATTTTGGACGAATTTTTGCTTCGCGTCCTTTCATTGAGAAAGGAGATAGAGAAAGGGACAGGGTGCCGAGATTATTTGACACAAATTCCGCAAGGTTGAAACGAAACGTTGGTTTTTGAGTATTTCACCTTAATTTTTGACGTGATCCGGATCGTCTCTCCGAACCATTTCCTGTGATGATAGGTCTTTGGCCCTTTGTTTTCTGGTAGACTTAAAGGTGTCGGGTTTTGAACCTTTTACCGTTGAGGTTTCAGACCTGTTTTGGAGTAGTTATGGTTTGCGGGATAGTCGGAAATGAGTGTCCTGAACTTCGTGAAGATTCCTTGATCTGGTTTAGCGATGGCTCAACAAGTGACTCAAGATCAGGATGTGGAGTGCACGGCGTGTGAGGCCAAGGAGAAGCTCTCTTACCTTATTCTTCTTCTTGCTGGTAAACTTCACATTCACTGATAGAATCTGAGAAAATTTTCATTCCATGCGTGTAGTAACTGAAAGTGGTTCGCCTTTGTTTTAAACGAGAGTTATCAATTAAGGGTAGTGACAGACAGGCCGCCATGACGACAGGTGCGTCGAAAGCTTGGACGTACAGGTTCGAAATGAGAGTTTTCCACGTTTTATCATTTGTTTCTCCTATTGTTTGGGAGGATTGTGCGATTTATCTTTCCTTTTCAAGCAGAAGGCACTTGACAATTAGGCCAATTTCCTTGACATTCTCCAGACCAAAGACCATTCGATTATGGAACCGTGTAGAGAATGCAAGAAGGGGCGGAGGCTGATGAAGGGCCTTAGTCGTTTTGATGGGCTTGAATCTTGATCTTTCCTGGTGCCTGCCAGCCCACTGTCAAAGACTTTTGGAATGGGTCCTGGAACATAGGTTCGTTTTCCCTGAAAGGGGCCCCTTCAATGCAAACTGTTACATAAGCAGCTTACGCAATCCGTTTAGCATCTATTCTTTCCTTTCTGTTTTTTATCCTTTGTATCTGTTTTTTTTACTATCTCAAATTATCATCCACGGACATGGAACCTCTCTTACATTCCAAACTAGGATTTACTTGGCAGAATTGTTGAAAAGCTTTTCTGAAAAATTGGAACGATATCCGGTTCGTTTTGCCGCGAGTTGTTTCGGATGCTTTTTGGATTCCGTCATCCTTCCAACAAAATATGTTAAGCTCAGGTTGCTTTTCCTCTGGCCATTTTCCTCCATAGGCTTCTTCTCGGACGAGTTTTTCGAATAAAATTTCATTTATTGATTCAGATTATGCCAACTCCATGTTTCTTTTTTTTTCTAAATTAATCTTTTGTGTATGCAAGGTGACGTAAAACTAGAGCATATCATTTTTTTTTTGGCGAGCTTTGCTTTTTTTATAAACGGAGCTTTTGTTCGATTCAAATATTCGAGTCAGCGTTATTGGGGAAAATATCGAAGGAGCTGTGATAATGCCCGTGGTTGTCTTTATTGTTGGTCTTCTGTCATGGTTAAAAAACCAGAAATGTATTTAAGTTGATAAATTTTATAGGAAGCCGAGCACTTCCTTAATGGCCCACTTCATCAGACTTCAAGTAAATTGGAAGTGCGAAATTAGAAGCTTGAAGAGAAAGTTACCGGCTATAAATATTTTTTAAAAATTTAGATGTTTTAATATTTTGATGAAGTAGTAATAATTAAAAAACTGACCCCCCACGGCCTCTCCCTTAAACCTTACATAATCCATGAGCTTTTCAGTGGAAAGTTTGTACCCAACTTCTAATTTCGAAGTTTTCTTCTGTTCGGATTCTTGTGTCGTGTTCTCGAAAAATTGAATCTGACGAAATTTTTGTTTTGTTACCTTTAGGTACCTAAAATGATTTTCACTTACCTTCACCTTCATTCCTTTGTCTCGAGCTAAGTTTTATCCATTCAAGGATTGTATCTGATCCTTCGCATCCGAAACGGGTTAAAATTTGGCTCTCTGCCTGAAATGAAAGTTGGTATCCCTGGGAATTTTCATTTCTCTGATAACGAAAATATTTTTGTGGGAAATCGGATATGTTGTCAGTGGGAACTCAGAAGGAGAGGCGGCGGCGAAATGAGTTGGATGGAGGAGGAGAGAGGCGGCTTGATCATTTCCTCATTCGAAAACCTGAAAAGTTATCCAATCCATCTCTGGTTGTTGTGATAATATCGCCGGAGGATCCAAAGGATTCCCTCCCGGGGCTAATCCCCGTCCACTTCATGGGAGAAGGAAAACGGACAAAGAAAGAAGAAAGGAAACTTCAGAAGGCTTTTCAGATGTCGTAATATTTCGAACATGGCTTTTGTTCCTTCCTCCTTTTGTAAGCTGAACATAAGCGGAAGAGCCAATCCTATGGCAAATTGTGAGAGAGCCCTTTCCCAAGAAACTTCTGTTTCCTACGAAAGTTAAATATGGATTATTGTTTCTGTTACTTTTTAAAGTGAATTATTTTGACCTTGAAATTATGGTAAACCTGTCTTTCATAAGATACTGATTTAGGCTCATTTATACTGTTTTCCGAGAGCAGTGTTTTTAGGTGCGTTAGAAAAGAATTTAGTTGTTGGATTGAGAAAAATGAGATCTGGATTGCTGACCAACAAGAAAAGTCGATGATGATGAGGGAATAAGAAGAGAATTGGAGAAAGAATTTTCGGGGAGGCTGGAAAAATGAGTTTAGTGAATGTCTTTGAAAGGGACAATGGCGGGAGTTAGCAACGAAATTTCGCATCGTCATCTTCTACTCCATCTCCCACTTTTTCTCCTCCTTTCTTCTTTCTCTGCTTCGGTTGAATGAGTCAAATATGTTTTTAAGTCATCTTAGGTATTAATGGATTTTGCTGTTAAAATTTGTTGCTCTTGACAATTTCCAGCGGGGAATCCTTTGAGTGGTAACCGAAGAAATTTGTTTTCAAATCCCGACTTGTTTACTTAGATCGATGTGTATACATTTCCGGATGTAGTGTCTCAAATAAAAAAAACCAGAACGATTTTCTGAGAACGACCAAATGATTTTCTCAGGAGGATTCGTGAAAAACAACATTTATGAGCCATTAATTGTCACAAAAATATTTTTTCCCTGAATCATCTCCCTTTCCTCGATTTGAAACTGAATCAGGTCTTGGTATCCGGCACTTAAATCTGGAGGAAGTTGAAAAGTCGGAGTTTTATCCTAAATCTCCTATAATACTTCCGTTTCCGTTTCAAGCGATTTCCCGTGAGTTTGTTTTGGATTAGAAAAAATGTTTTCCAGTGGTTTGATAGACATACAGAAGATATATTGGGTTTTGGGTTTGATTTTAGTCAAGGTGTTCTGGAGGAAGAAATTTAGCCGGAGGATGGTATCTCTTTGGTTGATTGGTGTCTCTTCGAAATTTATTTAGAAAAAAGGCCAAGTTTAATCGCAGATTTTGAACGAGTTCTTTCTCGAGAAGATTTATTCGAGAAGAAAGATTTACACAAATGTGATACGACTACGTCATAATGATACCTTTCATTTGATCATCTTAGGAGAAAATATAATTTTTGTTCAAGGTTAATTGTCTTCTGTAATTGCACTAGAACTCGGATAATTATTCATTTCAATTGTTTAAGAAGGAAAAAGAAAAAAAATTTTCCAGATTTTGTTTTTGTCTTATTTGGTTTTTTCAAACTTCAACGAATTCTTGAAGAATGGTGGTGGTGATGTGTAGCCATCTGATTCTTGCCCTTGAATTTTTAAGTTTTTGTTAGTCTCATTGTTTTATTGTAAACGTTTCCAGTACCTTCCGCCATTTTTTTTTTCTTAAATTTCGACGTAAATTATTTTTGTTTTTCCTGTTAGTTCGCTAATATTTTTGGATAGAATCTTGAGGAATTTTCCCAGGAGAAGCGAATGCTAACATGTTCCCAGATAAATCAGGGTTGCTTACTCTCCACTACGGAAAACATCACATAACGCTTGTGGACGAAATCAAACTGTGGTTTTTGGATGAGAGTTTCACGGACGTCGTGATCGTTTGCGACGATGACGACGACGAAGAAGACGAGGAAGAGGAAGAACAGCCGGAAGAACCGGGAGGTTCGGGAGAAGAAGAAAAAGAAGAGAATCAGGAAAAAGGTAGGAAGGTTTTGATTTGTTTGATGTCATTCTCCCGAAGGATAAAATGATGACAGTCGGTGTAATTTAGTTTCAGATAAGAATAATGAGGAGGAGAAGGAAAAAAAAGGAGATGTAAGTGAGACGAAAGAAGAGCAGCAACAGCAACAACAGCAGCAGCAGGAAGAGGAGGAGAAGAAGGAGGACAAGGAGAAAAGCACGAAAATGGACCAAGAGAAACAGGGGGAAGAAGAACCAAAGGAAAGCGAAAAAAAAGAAGAAATTAGTACAAATAAAACCGATTGTGATAAAGAAAGGGATCTCAGTAGGAAGAAAGTTAAGAAAAGTAAAATTTTATTGAAGGCCCATCGATTGATTCTGGCGTCGTGTAGTCCATTGATAAGAAAGATATTAGATAATAATATTAACCATAGTATGGATAATCTGACCATATATTTCCCAGGTGAGTGCACGAAAGGCTGAAAAGGTGGGAAAATGGGGAAATGAGACAAAGGGAACCAACAATAGTTTTTCAATGGAAGCGTAAGTGTACAGAGCGTACTTATACAGGATATACTGATTACGTCATTCGGTGTGAGGAAATGTTTTTTGGCGTGTCTCCTCTTCAAATGTAAATCGATGCGAAAATGCGACAAGGCCTAAATTGTTTCACTTCAGCACCCTTTTGATACCGCTCTTTATCAACTGTTGCGTTTTGAAGTTTTTAATCGTTCACAGTGACTTTTGTTAGGTTGTTTCATGTTTCGCTTATCACCGTCAAGTTCATTTAACATGACGTTTCTCCGAGTCTTATAATAATAATAATATCGAAAGTTTGATGGTTTTATTGTCCGAGAGTTCCATTTCCTGTTTCTCCGTTACAAAACGAAGGATTTTTGATTTCATTTTGTATACAAAGCGATTGAGTCATAAATAACTTCCGTTTTTTGTCATATTAATTTTGGATGCTTTAGGGGATCGTTTATATTATTGATCGAACTTCCGGTTTCTATTTAAAAAATTATACAAACACGTGAGAGGAGTAGTGTAGTGGTTAAAGCTCCTGACTTGGACGCAATGATCTTGAGTTCGAATCCTCCTCCCGCATCCTGTTATACCCCAAAAATGTGGAAGGCGGATTAACCACCAAAAATTCTTCAAACTCTAATATTATTATTAGCAGTCTTATATTAGGTTGTGAAGAAGTGTAGTGATCACAGATAATATGGTGGAAAGGGTTAGATACCGTCGTTACTATACTTATGTTTTGACTGGTTTTACTTATAGATTGACGTCACGAAACCGAAAACTTTTATTCGCATTTGATAATGAATCTGCCCACACAATTAAATTAATCAAGGAACAAGACCTAGACAAATTTGGCATAAAAAACATGAGAGCTACTAAATTTGATATTTAGAAACCGAAATGAAAAATTTTTGGACTTGGTGAGATACGACGACCACGCTCATATGGATTTATACAAAATTTTGTGTTGACACTGACTAATGGACGAAAAATAAGTTGCGTTATACCCTTAGGCTTTGACATAATTTTAAAATTTAACAGCGTGGACAGCTACGGACTGATAACAAATTTCGGAAGACTTTGAGCTGAGGTTAATTATATAAAGTATGTTTTCAATATATTTTTTTTTAGTATTAATGATTTTTTTTGGTGGGTTGTTGTTTGAGGTCTTGGACATTTCGAAATCAGGTTTACCAATTAATTGAGTTTCCTTTAGCAAGGATTTGAAAAGTCCACATCTCAAAAAAAAATTTTGGGATTTGTGAATGGATGTTGGAAAGATGTTTGTGGTGAAAGGAAAAGTTTGAATCAGTGTGTTCTTTCATTTAGTGTTTATTAAACACACGAGGATTCCAAATAAAGAAATAAGACCAAGAACTGGTAGAGCATTACATGAATGACAAAAATTTTTATTTTTTTTGCAGGTATCAAAGCGTCTTCCATGCGGCATTTATTAAATTTTTTGTACACGGGACAAACTTGTCTAAAAGAAGTAGAAATCAAAGAACTCCGGGAATTGATCAAATTGTTAGACATAAAAACGGATATTTGGGACGAACCTCAGACGTCGTATCCGTCGGGAGTCCAGCCTCTCACAAACAAGGAATACGATTCAACAAGTACAAATATGCATTTAGATGAAAAATTCTCACCGGACTCCGTTAATTTATCTAAGGACATTGTTTTATCTATTGACCGAAGGCAGAAATATGTACAAAATAATGTAGTATTATCCGAGGGTGGAAAGAGAGGAGGTTTCATGAACGGTTTGAATGTCGTCACGCACGGAAGAGGAAGGTCGGATAGTAGGAGCGAAGCCTTCGACTACGGAAACGTGGACGAGAAACATTTTAAATTAGAGGACAGCGGTTCCACCATCAATTGCGCAGGTTTGTTCCTTGATTCAGGTTCTGCGGATAAGTCACGCTTTCGTGAAATAAATCCAAAAATAAATGTGTGCATTACTTATGAAATGAATCCCTTCTTTAGGTACTGATATTCTTACTAATTTTGTTTATGAGTTAATAAGTTATTGATTAATTACTTTGTGTGTGAAACGGTTGTTGAAGGAAGCAATAAAAAAGCTTTTAAAGTGCTTAGTTCTTCCGTTTCCTCTTTCAGCAAGTAATGGGTCATCAGTCCAATTAAAACAGTCCAGAATTATAATTTATTTTAAAATTAAGTTATTAAAAGCGAGGAAGGGATAAAGCACTTTAATAGTCCGGTTATATTAATACATAAAGAAAATATGCAGTTCTATATATATAGAAACGAATTCAGGGTTTTTTCCCTTTGAGAAAAATTTATGCAATTATCTATAATTAGGCCTAAAGCTTTGAGATATTCAACGCATAATAAAACCTTGAAGTTTTGAATTAAGCTGAGGAAAAAAGTTAATTTAATTCCGCTTAGTCAGCATTTAATTGTTTTTCTATCCCTCTCTTCTCTTTATAATAACTGAAATGAAATTTTTGTTTTGTTTTCGTTCCAGAGGAATTAAGTATAAACGTTGATGTAGAGGAAAATTCGTCAGATGTGGATGGAAGCGGAGAGTTACACATATCCCCCGATGAAGATTCAAGAAGTCCCGGTTCGAACATAGCCCCCTCGAGAAGACAAGTTCTGACAAGAAGGAGAAGTAGTTTAAACCCAGTGAACCTAACCGTGGAGAAGAATTACAGGAGAAATTCCGTGGAAGATAGACACATAAGCAACGATTCAGACTACGAAAAGGTTTCTTATTATCTCTCCCGAAAACCTATTCAGCCCACCCTTAAAGGACGTGAAAATGATTTTTCTTTGTATCCTTTCAGACGAGTTCCATTCAGAAACGAGTATTAAACAGCAACATGTACAAAAATCACATGCCCATCTCGGAAAAGTTAGCATCACAGTTCATGAAAGCGACACAGGCTCCATCACTAGGGAACAACAAACGGAAACTGAGCGACGTGGATCCAGACGAATACCCGAGCGACCGGAAATCCTACGAGGAGCGATTCGAAGAGTACAGGAGATACGAAGCTGAGGACGGTAAATTGCATCCCGGATATTATCTGAACAAAAGTCTATCTGCGTACGACGATAAAACCATCGATTATATAAATAAAAAGACGTTCGACGACGAAAACGAAACGGACGACGAGTTTTCCGGAATGACTCGCGTCCCTCAAAGCATTCCGGAATCTTATTTAGTGACACCGCATCGGAAACGAAGACCAGGATTTCACAACAGCCCTAATCAAAGTATGCCTTTCGTGCCTTTTTATTTCTCCAGGGAGTTTCCATCACAAGGTAGGAATGCGTCGACCTTGTTTTGATCGTATTAATGTTGAGTTGGTTCTGATGATAATTTTGTTTGCTTAGGTAATGTTCGAATAAAAGATGAAAATAGATCTCCAAATGAAAGGGAAAGATCTCCGAACGAATTTCATTTGGTTAAAGAATCTATAGACAATCCTTGGACGTCTTACGGTCTTAGACATCCTTACAATTCAGGTAAAAACTTTTTTTTTTGTTAGTGAATATGGTAGAAAAAAAAAGCCACGGAAAATAGAAAATGACTTTTGAATTATTCTGTTCCAAAGGTCGAGGTTTCGAAGGAACGCGAACCACGGGCAGCCTTGGAGTGGACTCGAGGAAGGACTCAGCATTGCAGGCGAATAATCCAAACGACGGGCCAGAAACGAAAGGGAATAGTTCTTCGCCTCCGGTACAGGGGAGCAATCCGTCTAAAATCCAGCAACTCCGCGAATACAAATGCGAATATTGTGGTAAACAGTTCGGGATGTCGTGGAACTTAAAAACTCACCTCCGCGTTCATACCGGAGAAAAACCGTTCGCTTGCCGACTGTGCGTGGCCATGTTCAAGCAAAAAGCTCACCTGCTGAAGCATTTGTGTTCCGTTCATAGAAACGTAATATCGGAAGGAAGCGGGAAGTTTAATTGTTGCTTTTGCCCAGTTAGTTTCGAAAATTTACAAGAGCTTATAAGGCATTTAAGTGGACCTCATAACAATTTACTGTTAAGTAAAAATTTGCATGACTAAAAAGCCCAGTACTGTAACGTTTTTAATTTTTATACGCGTATACTCTTGTTTTTTGTCTCTTTATAGATTTTTGTGTATATTTTTAACTTTAAAATGGTGGGCCTTACATAGAACGCACCTTAATAATTTTAGCCTAATCAGCGGAAAACAATTGTGTGTATAGTAAATAAGTTTCGAGATTTCTGTGATATATTCGGTCAAATTCGATAGCAGAATTGTTAAGAATTTGTTCACGTTCGTTGTTACACAAATTGGGTTGTCCATTTTTGGGATAGGAAAAAAGCATTCCGAGGTTGCGTGTTGACACTTTGTTTGGAAATATCAGGTGGCTTGGTGGTGGTAAGTCGCCCCAAATTAATTCGGGATTTTCAGTCCGAAATTGGTTTTGATATTAAAATTTTTTTCCCCGTAAGCGTACTATGAATAAATTAAACTTTTCGCAGTGGTTGGCTTACTAAAAATTCTGTCGGAATGAATCTGAATGTAGGTGTCTGGAAGTGGGCCTGAGAGAAAAAGCTCTTTTGTTTCCTCTTCTGTTTTTACTCAAAAGAGAAATCTGCGTTTCCTCTGAATTCTCTTAAAATAGGATGTTTTGAATGAATAATAAAAGCGATATTTTCGTCCTACAAAGATCCTGTTATTAATTTTTAACATTGGGTGCTATTTTTTGTACTCAATCAAGGGTGTGTATTTCGTGCCTTGAAATTAGTGCCTTAAGTGATCACAAAAAGGAGTTTAATTTGAAAAAATTGGGCGTTAAGCAGTTTTTGTTGTTACGATGACCAATTAAAAAAATTTGCTCAATGAAATCTCTCTCAGGGACCATCATCATCATCATCATTTTGAATTATTTCATTTTCCCGCCATAAAATAAGTAGGTGGCTGGGGAGCTAATTTGGGTTCTATAAAAACTAAAACCACAGACTAAATTAGCACACCAAGAGATGGATAATACTCTTAAAATTTGGGGCGTGAGAATTGGGAACAGTTTTTGAGTTCTTGGTTAAACAATATATGTTGGTAGAATATAAATATAGAATTTTGAAGCCACCGCGGGGACTATTATCAATTGAAATAATTTATTAAATTAATAATTGTTTAATTAAAATCATGACTTCTGTCTTGTTTGTTTGGATTTAATATTTTTTTTTTAACGAATGAATGGGAGCAATAGTAAATACTTCGTACTTTTTTTTTATGGTATATATATTATATAAAATAATATATGGAGAAGTTACCTCTTAAAACGAAATACTAAACTGACTACTAAACTTAAATACTTGTATCAACTGATATAATTAATTAAAATTAATATGTACAGATGGTGGGGAAGAGTAATAGGTGGGCCAGATAAATACCTAAGAAAATTTATTAATCTCTTTAATAATCCCTTCGTCTGTTAGTATTCAATTCGGGGTAAGAAAATATTAAATCAGTATTTCTTTTTTTGTTATTGCTTGAATGACAGATTTTTGCGTTTCGATTGCTATCATATTGATTTTTCCGCCTTAGGAATATTTAGGTACTTATGATTTTGTTATTAGAAGGAAAAATTATTTTTAAGGCCTGTTAATTATTAATTTTTGTTATTAAAATCCACCGAATGAATATAAATACCGGTTTAGATGCGAAATGAAATGCTTTCGAATGGCGTCACTAACTCTAATTAGCATTCCGCCATGTTTAAAAATTTTGTTTTTTCTAAAGTTGGCTGCACTGAATAGTTGTAACGGCGGATTTCAAACGGAAGCGTTCTTTCCGTGGTCTGGCTTGTTTGAATGACTGTTTTGTTTTGTTTTTTGAGTTTCTGTGGTGTTATCTCGTTTTAAATAACGATGATGACGGTGAAAATACTCTCGAGAGTAATTTTTATTTGTGTTTGTAAGTAATTAATAATAATAATAATAAATAATTACGAATAAATTTAGTGGGTAAGAATTGAAAATGTTTTTTTCCGTTGTTGTTGGTTTGTTGATTGATTTATATGAAACAAAAATCGTTTTTAGAATGAAATTACCATCGCTTCTTTCAGTTTAATTGTTTAATTAATATTCAGCCGCCGTTATTAATTGGATTTTAATTGATGTTAATGATATACTCATTAGAATTTTATTTTATATCAGTGCAGACAAATTTACTGAACTGTCGTACTGGGTTATTTGAATGATTCGGATTGTTTATCTAATTCTGTTATCTGGGAGTTGAAAAAAAAAAAAAAAAATTTGATTGACACAAAATGTCCGTTTTGATTTTTGGTTATTTAAATTTGGTTTGTTAGAAGTCCAATTTTGGTTAATCTTGGAAGTTATCCCGGTTTTTAATGATTATTTTTCTCTTTCAATTAGTTCAAAGATGAAGGTAACAATGTTTTGGCGAGACCAATTAATTAATTTTTCCCTGGTTCAATTGGACTTGTGACAGAAATTTGAAATCTTTTTGTTTTCCATGAAGGTGGTTAAGGATTTGTGAGTTGTCGATCACAAACGAGTTGGAAACCGATTGAAACGAAAAGTCTTGATAAAAAGCTTATCTGTAAATAAATTTTAGCGTACTGTTTTTTTTATTTTAAGAGAAAAAAAAAGTTATGTACATAAAATATAAAATTTGAACGATTTGGATTTATTGTCGTTACAAGCAACTAACTTAGTTACTGCTAGAGAGCTCTGTCTTAATCGCTTGTCGGTGGGAATTTGAACCAAGTGACTCAACTGGGTAGTTGATGGTGTTTTATGATTTAAATTGGTTTTGCACATTCCTTTTATCGCTTAGGTACTTAGGATTTTATCGACAGGTTTTTTATTTAACAGAAATTAAAATTTTGTTGTCGTGGTTGTCTTGTTTATCAGAAGCAATAAACTGGATCGTTTATCAATAGGATGACGTGGGTGGGGGTCACTTGGTAACTGTTTAGTCCATAATCGTTTCAGATTTTTTCTTTTTTTGTTTGTTTACAAAGGAGATGAAATGTTTAAATTGATAAATATAGAACCAGTGGCGTTATGACAGTTATCTATAGCTCATGATTCATTATAATTTGTTACAAAATGAACGCACAGACGACGATTTGTGTCCAAAGATTATTAATTTTTATTTTATTGCAAGCGTGAAAACGGGTCTGAAAGTCTTTTCTTTTAATATGACAAATTTTTGGAAGTAAAATTTCAAACCAGGTTTTTCTGTCTGATATAGAAGCTTAGGGGATGTAAATATGATTGAGTTCTGTAAGCCAGTCTTGTTGGTATATGTTTTGAGATGAAATTTTAAGTGGTTTAGGTGACCAGTCAATTTAAAATTTCTACACTAAGCAGGAGAATATGGTTTAGGTTTCTTTTTGTTGTCTTTATATCTTTGAGGATGTGCACATATTTAACACTAAATTTACAGAGTTTGGTTGTGTATTGATACTGAAGTGAGCCAGTTTTGTTCAGACTAGAAAAGAAAATTATTTGGAAGTTGGAAATCAGTTTGAATGAAAAATTTTTAAACAATCAAATTGACTCAGTTTCTAAACCTAGATGTTGATGATTGGGTTAGAGAAGTAAACTAATTTGACTAATGTCATGCAATCAGATTTTTAAAATTTTAAAAGGTGTTGTAAGTGTCGTGTTGTGTTCAAACACAAATTCACACTCTGTTAGAAAGCTTTCTATAACTTTAAGATCACCATCACCCTTTTAATTTTTTGATTGCTTTACGCTACATCCGGTTGTATGTTTTGAAAATTTAACTGTCGTTGATTTTCTCATTTTTGTGTTCTTTAGAACTCTTTCGAAGCTTTGTTTGTTTCCGTCCAAGAAGTCCACTAGTTTTTAAAGTCTATCTATACTCCTGTTGGATAGCTTTCTGCTAAACATTATTCTATTGATTCATCTTCCTTTCTCTCTCTCTCTCCTTTGATTAGATAGAATATTGTGTCTGTGTTGGAAAGCTTGGAATCAGATTGTTAACCCATCTGAAAGCTCATCTTAGACACAAACTGGTTCCTGAGGGAATAGTTCACATCAGTAACAACATAACCCTACAAGCAATAAAATTTTAAATAAGTCAAATAGACTCAGTCTGTAAGTTTAGTGTTAATCGATGAGGTGTCATACGGATTATACTTATACAAAACATTTACTCGGGTGTCTTATAGGTATTCATAAAAAATTTTGAGACCTCAGTCATCGTCTTTTTCTTTTTTTTTTACTCTCTTATTCAAAGGAAAATTGGAAGGAAAATCCTGGTTTGAATAAAGGTTTCCATTTTTGGAGATTGAATACTTTGTTAAGTAGAAGAAGAAGAAGAAGGAAAACTGAAATCGTTTTTCCCCAAGACTTAGTTGGTTCATTTATTTGTTTTTCTTTTTAATTTGTATATTTTTTTTTATTGTTGTGTTGTAAAATATGCCTAATGTAAGATTATTTCAATTTTTTTTTAGTGTAACAAATTTAGCTTTGGTGTAAAAAGAAGTTTTAAAACGAAGTTAGCGCTAAGTTTCTTTCGTGTAGTTGACCATTTAGTTTTCTCACCCAATTTTTTTGTTTCTTTTATTTCTCCTTTTTTCGTTATTTTTTGTTTGATTTTGTTTTGTTTCCCAAAATGGGAGAAGAAATAATTTTGGTTTTGGTCATTTTCATCCTGTGAACGTTTCCACATGGAATCGGGGAAAATTTGAAAACGGAAAAAAGGAAGAAAAAAAGAAAATTCTTTCACAGGCAACAATCCATTTGCAGGGCATTTACTCTTAGACGTTATTATTGGTGCCTGTGGAGGTATAAAGTCTTTCCAAACCAATCCCTCCCTCCCTCCCTTCCAAACTCTTTATTTTTTGCTTTTTATGTAATTTGATATTAAGATTTATTAAATTTTTTTTAAAAAAGTGTTTTTAATGTTTTTTATTTTTAAGTTTTCTTTAACACTATGACGTCCGCTGGCTCCACATTGAAAACAGTATCCGTTGACGTCACAAGCGTTGCTGGCGATCTTGTACTTATGTATAGACGATTACCACTGAAGTTCGTTTGTTGTGAATTTTAAATATTGGTGCTCAGGCAGTATGTGTTGTCAGTTCCACCGGTACCGAGTCGAAAAAATTTACATCAGACCTCCGGACGTCGTAGTGTTGATTGTAGTCTTGATTTGGTCCTCTGGGTATTGTTATGAGGACGATGTGTTGGTCCGGACTGACAGCTAATTCTGACTTGCATGGATCAGCAGGACTACTGGTACCGTCTTTTAGAATATATCAGAGAACCAAAGACGATAATATAATTATAACATGATTATAGACTACAAACTATAAACATTGTAGCCTGGGTTTTTACACCGAGTCATGTTTAACGAACTAACCAACGTTTCGTCCATCGATAGCTGTGGACATCGTCCCTGACGATGTCCACAGCTATCGATGGACGAAACGTTGGTTAGTTCGTTAAACATGACTCGGTGTAAAAACCCAGGCTACAATGTTTGTAGTTTCAATTTTGACTACCACGGAAGCTTAGCTTCAATAATAGATACTACAACTTATCACTACAAATGAATAACACCAACTGTATTGTGTCAACTCGGATATAAGCTATACCACCTATATTATATAGTCTATAATATTAAAAGAAACCTCAAATATCAAAATAAGATTATAATATAAAGATAGGAAGTGGAACTAAATGAATGACAAGTGTTTCCTATAAACATCTTTTTTTTAGGTAACCAGCAAGTTGGTAAGTCAGAAAGCCCTCAAGTGTTATAGGTATTTGATGGATTTGTATATATATAAAATGAAGGAACATTGTTTTTAAAAATTGTACTTATATTGTATAAATGAAGTCAAAAAAGTTTTGAAAGGGGTTCCTGCTTATCACTCAAGCAGATATTATTTATCTATTTGATTCAAATAATTTTTTAAGATCTTTCAGACATGTTTTTCTTTGTTTATTCTACAAAAATTTTTCTTTCTTACAGAAGTTCTTAGTTGTTTTGAACAGGTTGTTTCACCACTGATTCAAACGTTTGAACTTTTTTAACAGGTTCTTCTTTGATGGGCTCCGGTTTAACCGCCTCGAGTTTTGGTGCGTTTTCAAATTGGTGAACTTGAGCTACAGGAACCTGAGTTTGAGTTGGTGCAGAAGCCAATGATTCGGAAACGATGGGTTTGTATTGTTCGACGACTTCTTTGACCGGTTCCTTCACCGCGACTGGCTCTATTTTGTACGGCGTTTGTTCAGGTACTGGCTTGCTTTCAGTTTGACTGGAGGTTCATCCGTCTATTAAAAAAATTTTATTTGTTTGTTAAATCTGTTGTTATCTGTTGTTGAGTCTGGTTGGGTGTTGGGATTTACCTTCTTCTGATTGATTTCTGGTGGGATGGCAGCCGGGTCGGTGAACATGCAGTCACTTTGATCCGTTTTCACGAAGAAAGTTCTGCTGATCTTGTATTTGTCCAAAACTCCGTAGGCTTGTTGGAGAACGGTACCGGGAGCAAGTCTTTCACGAGTCATGACCCAGGCATTCTCTGAAAGATGACATTAATCTCAACAAATCTCTCGATGGCCATGTCAAATAATTAACGAGCATTTCAACTCACGTGTGTTTATTGGTCCCAAAGAGCTGCAAGACCAGACAACAGAATAAGTGTCGTAATCGGTATCAAGCACTGAGTACTGGGTATCGATCGGCACTGGTAGAGTATTGTATTTAACCGAAATTTTTCCTTCTCCTCCTTTGCCTATATTTTGAACGACACCGTCAAGCACTCGTCTTATTCCGGTCCTGTATGAAATTAATTTTTTTTACTAATAATCCATCCTTCATTTTGACTATTACTACCTACTTTTGGATATGTACTCACAGTCTGTTTGTGATTTCATTAGAAACTCTAAACTTTCCATCCACACCTCTCGTGTAGTTGCTTCTAACACACCTACTTCCTGCTTCTAACACGGTGAAGTACCTTTCAGCCTCGTACCAAACCCCCGTATACTGAAACGGAAGTAGTAAACAATTAAATCGTTGTCCACTTATAAATACAATAATATATAATATTATTAAGGAGTTGAGTATAAACTTACCCTGTTTAAGTCGAATTCGGCCATCGGAGAGTAATCTGGACACCAACCGAAGCCAGGTACTTGAGCAACGGCGCAACCTATTACGGTTGCTACTAATAGTATTGTGATCCGTGTCATTGTCTGTTGGGAAAAATTTTGAGATCAATAATATTTGTGACTAGATACCAGATCAAATTTTTACTCGAGAATGATCAAGCATGCATATATACTCAGAAGACGAAAAATTTTTTTTTATTGTTTTGTCAAAATATTTGAGTAAAAAAAATTTTTTTAACAGGACGATGTATTTAAAACGTGAATTTGATTTTAACGCCCTGATTGAGAAGCAAATAAAGTAGAGGTACCGATTTGTAACGCTTACTCATGGTTTATTTACCAAAATAAGAAAAATTTCTGTTCGACTTCTCACGGCTCAACTTTAAGTAAATAAATAAATAAATAAATTTTCACTAGATTGGAAGTTGTAAATTGGTGAATAAAAATTATCTGTAGTCAAAAATGGTAAAAATAATAATTAGCGAAATCATAAAAATCAAAACTCACCTGAATCCTAATAATAAATAAATAAATAAATAAATAAGGAATGAAAGTCGGAAACGCGAATCAAAGTCGCATCCACGGTGAGCCTCACGTTTATATATGAGGCCTAAAACGATTCAAGTTCACGGTCCTCCTTTCTTCGTTCCCATTATCTAAACACAGGCGGAATGATTTTATTGTGTCGGGAAATGAACTGGAAATTATATCGATGGCGATGGTGATCCTGATGGTGAAGATAAGACCAGAGGGTCATTCCTCGAAAAGAAGAAAAAAAAGCAACGGTATGCTTTCTCTCGTTAGAACTCGAGTTCGAAGTTGAGTTGTGGAATGATGGGCCTTCCTGTAGGCTGTCTTTTACAACAGGAGAGGTTGTGACGTCATATTGTTCAAAGGATTTGGGAACTACATCGAATAGTAGTAGTGGAAGGGAGTGGGGCATGTGGAAACCAGACAGAACTATTGACAAACAAGATACAAAATGAAATTCTTAGGGTTAACGAAAGCAGGATAGTCTATATTGGAATTGGAAGGCCTTTAGTCCTACAGCAACAACCGGAAGTAGAACACAATAGTGAGTTTGGGAATTGCCCGATTACGTTACTTTATGAATCATCAGCTTTTAAACAATGTCACTGAAAGGAATTGCAGGGCCTGATGCTGTTGTTTTGATGCTACGTGTTTGAACTTTATGATTACACAGTTTTAAGCTCTAAGGATTTGGTTACAAAATTTAAAGAAGAAAAGCTTCAAAGAGAAGGAAATGACCTAAAAGAAATATTTTCTCTTGAAAAAATGTGCTCGGACCTGGTGTTAAGGAAATTTTTACTCGTAATGGCCCAGTGATAGCCTCCCGTACGAAGGCAACGTCCGACGGTGGCCCCGAGGCTCTTTCTTCGTTTGATATCAAAAGCTGGTGTCCAGTTAAATGTCTTATATTGAAATACCTGGTAGAAACAGGTCGTGATCTGGAATATTGTATCTTAACCTGGGCCTTCGTCCCTTGCCCTCCTCCTTCTGATGGTTTGTTTATGTTTGAAATACTTTTGCCGCTAACTTTGGGCTTCATTCCAACTTAAAAAACTGTCTTCGTGTGTGCTGGGAAAAGTTTTTCTAAGAAATCTCATTCAGGTAACAGTGATTGGGTTGGGTTGGTTTCTGTTCTCTTTCCGTTGAGAGTTTGAGGTTTCTCATTGGCAAAGCTTCCTTCTCGTCTTTCCTCTCATCTCTTGCCTATTCCCAGGGAGCTTTAACCTTTGACGAAGAAAAATTTCGCACAAGATTCTCGTTTACACGAGTTTTTAAGATTTTCTACACGAAATATCAAAAGCGTTCATTGACCGTAGTGATTTGTCATAAATGTCATGTGGACACTAATGCCGCGTATCAGTTTATCCCAGGCCGACACTTGAACGAAGGGCAGAGAATGAAAAACAGGTATGAGTCCATTTCCAATGAGTGTCTTCGGGGATCCAAAGTCAACGGAACCATAAAAAATGAATTTATGTGTCAGTCAACATCTTTTGTTTGGGTAGGCGGTTCTAGAAGCCACATTCCGTTCTCCCATCTTGGATATGATGACCTGTTTCGACTTTGGGTAATTCCTTCCGGAATATTTTAATCCGTTTCAAAACCTGAGGATGTGGCCGATCCGTTGTTTAAATTGACACCAAAACTTAAATGTCAGGTTTAAGGTTTTCATCGTGGAAACAAATTCTCCGTGTCCAAACCGCACCGCATTGCCAAGAAATGAATGGAAAAGGTTTTTGAATCACTAACGGATTGTGGTGGTGACACTAGCGGTTTGGCAAACGTTTGTTTATTTGTATTCAGTAGTTTTATGGATTTTAGAGATGGCCCGCGGACCACGTGTTACCCATCTACTCTTTTGCGGTCCACGATACCCTGAAATGTTAAAACTAAAAGTTGAGGATATGTTCTGGTTTTAAACTGGATTTCTGTTTTTGAATTATGATATGCAAAATAGGAGTCTGGTGTTGTGATCTCTTGATCAGTTCCAAGAAATGGAAATCAGAAGAATAAGAAGAAATTTTGGGGGCCAAATTCTTTATCTCAGTGCCAAATTATTTATCTGAATTTCTTGGTAAAAGATCGGTGACACTGAAGTTTACAAATCCATGAACTTGAGAGGACTGTGGTTGAGTGATCAAAGCACGTGACAGCGATGTAGAGAGTTCGAGCCTCCATCCCCATCCTGTTATACCTAAGGGTAGAAAATAGGAACAAAAAATTAGTATCAATTTGTAGTTTAGAATAAATCGCCAGGGTTACAAAATTCTAGAGTTTTGAAAAGCTTACAACAGCAATTTTTTTGGAACCTGACTAATTATACCTGGATTTTGGAAAGTTCGCTTCTTGGAACATGGGTCATTGAAGGTTGTAAATGACTCAAATTTGAAATGTTAAAAACTATGCAATATTTACGGCACAAATTTTTTTCTAATAGTGTGCATTATTTATGAAATCAAGTACGTGTAAAAGTTCGTCTGAATTATTTTGTATAGAACACTAAACTATAATCATATTTATAGTTTTGATCCCGTTTTTCACCCTTTTTGGGTATAACAGGATACGGGAGGAGGATTTGAACTTGAGACTACAACTTCTTAGTCTGGCACTTAACCACCACACCACAGTAAAATAAGAAGCTGAGAGTTAATAAAACAAAACAGACAATAATGGCAGTAAAAATACGTTGACAGAGCGCTTTGAGGAGTGAATTCTTATGAAACCAAGTTGTCTGTGTCATTTGAAACGTGTTCATGATGGATGGTTGTTATGGAAGAGTTAGTATAGCCCAGAGGTTCCCAAACTTTTTTGTGTCGTAGACCTGTTGCCATGTTTTTCGGTTTTGGGTAGAGCCCCTACTTACTGATTTTTGTAAATTTCTCACTGTAGTGAAGTAAATTTTATAAATAATGTTTATGTCTTTATATTATAAGATAGTATGATGTAAGTAAATTGGTACTATCAGTGTATGTTGAGACCTCCATTTTCATTTCATGGACCCCTAAATATTTTTTTGCTGACGTAGACACCTTGCAGGTTGTCATAGACCCCTGGAAGTCGATATAGACCACTTTGGGAATCACTGGCTTAGAGTGTTTATGATGAATTCTATACTAAAATATCCATAATTGTTTTTTTATAATGGATTCTATATCAAAGTGTGCATTATTTTTGAAATGAAGGGCACTGTAGAGGATGTGATTTCTGTTGTGATTTCCATCGCACTTACACTCTGAGGGGAAAAAAATTTTCATAAATAATACATATTATTAGTTTCTATAATAATTATATGATATATAAATAGAAATAATTTCATAAATAATGCACACTTTCATAACCGATATAATCTCGTAAATGTTGCTCAGCATTCTATTGTATTAATATTATCCATAGTATCCATCTTAATATCCATATTATCCATTATGTATTATATCTTATAGTAATGAAACATTACACACTTGTTTGGGAATCACTGTTAAAGCCCTTACTTTCGAACCAGAGAATTTGGGACAAACCAGACGGCACTAACCATGAGTTTAGGTATTGAAATCATTTCGGTATCATGAGGTGACGGAGGAATTCCATAACCAAATAGATTCTTAGATCTCATTAAACTAATTTAGCCAATTAATCTAAATGAAAAGTTTTTTTACGCCAATCTTTCAAAACCATACTCCATCTTGTAGTTGTGTCAGTTCGCGGTCAAAGTAGTTACGAATCCCCTTTCTAAAAGGTATTTCACGGAAATATTTCAATAAATCCGCTACGAATCAAGACCTGGATAAAAAGTTTAATGGAATATAATGAAGCGAATGATAGCAGAAACGAGTTTGAACTCTTCGTTCGCAATAAGAGAGTTATACTTTTTAATGTAAATTCTCGGAAAACAATGGCGGTGCTATACTCACGAAAAAAAGCAATAACAGTTATTTAATAATACCAAATGTTCCGTTAAATGCAAAGACAAGTTTTTTGAGGTGGAAGTCGATTTGCATATTACGACGTGACAGAAAATAAAGAAAGGAATGGAAAAAAGATGCCAGATTTGCGAATTAAATAAGGCTAATTCTCTTATTTGCTACTTTCAGTGCCAAAGGCCTTCATAAAAATTTAAGTCAAATCCTTGTGACAAACCAAAAATATTTTGGAAAGTAAAACTATAAATAATTAAATTTTTTTGTATTTAATTACTTAGAACAAGAAATAATTTACTAAAGAATAATTAACAACTCATTTAATTGTAATTTTTCAATTTCTTTTGGAAACAATTTAAAGAATAACACAAGAATTTAATTTTACAGCAATTTAAGTTAGAAATTTATTAATCGTTACAACAAAGTCAAATCAAAATCAATAATGAATGTTGAAAAGATTTTAAGACCAATTAACAGAATTACGAATGTGCAGCCCACAAAATTTTTGGTAACAAGTCTTAAATATTATAAGCGATACTTAATTACAACTCAAGTGTACCTAAAGTAATCAGGCATCTTTCTAAGTACATTGAAATTCCACAAATTTGCAATTTACACTATAATTAATGTCATTAATTCAGTTTTCGTTTTTTCTTTTCACAGGATGCCATCTTTGAATAAAATGTTCGAAATACGTTGAAAAAAAAGATGTCTCCTGGCAATAGTACATTTTAACTCCACGATTTCCGGTTTCCTTTGCGAGGTAATATGGTTCCTCACATTGTAAATATTTCTCTGCAACGTTGTTTTTGTTTTTAAAAAATTCTAATTCAAGTATAAATTTGAACAAAACGCAATGCCTAAGTCTAAAAGGGATAAGAAAGGTAGGATTGAATGGTGATTTAGATTAAACTAATCAAATTATATTTATTTATAAAATTTTGTTTGAAATTTGTCACGTGTTAACAATGTGCAATCATTTATTTTTATTTTTCAGTTTCTCTAACGAGAACCAAAAAGAAGGGTTTAGATTTTAAACAAATGCTGGTAGCAGGGATTAGAGAGAATGTAGAAAAGTATGAAAGGATATTTTTGTTTTCCGTCGACAATATGAGAAACATAGCTCTTAAAGAAGTCAGGGCACAGTGGAAGCAAAGTAGATTTTTTTTTGGAAAAAGTAAATTAATGGCATTAGCTTTAGGGAAAACAAAAGAAAGTGAACAGGCAGAAAATATTCATAAACTAGCAAATGAAATTCGTGGGCAATGTGGACTTCTCTTCACTAACGAACGAACGAAAAGCTGAATGTTGTTGTCGAGTAAGTTGCCATTCAATTTGGATTCAAAATTTTTGTTGATTTAGTTCTTAAAAAATTTTTTATCTGAAGTAGTTAAGTAGTTAAGTTAAATAGAAATGGGTGAAGGTAGTATACTTTTAAGACTCACATTTATAATGACAAAGTGCTAAAGATGTAATGTTTGACTGTAACATTGATTTCGAAAGCTGCGTTTTCATTGAAACTCAAAAACACTTTGCACTTATCATCTAAAATATTATATTTTCACTATATAAAAGAAGAAATTGATTGATAATTACAAATTTCTTTTCCAGTTGGTTTGATAGCTTCAGACAACCAGAATTTGCCAGATCAGGATTTCAAACCCCGAAAACAGTAAACCTTCCGGAAGGTCCCCTCATGGACTTTATTAGTTCAATGGAGCCTGAACTAAGGAAACTTGGTTTACCCACTGTAGTGAAAAATGGTAAAGTTCATTTAAGGCATGAACATACTGTTTGCAAAGAAGGAGATATTCTGACACCTGCCCAAGCTCAGATATTAAAATTAATAGGAGAATGCTTAGCAGAATTTAAAATAACATTACGATGTGTTTGGAACAAGGACGGTTCTTTTGAATATCTAAACAAGAATGAAGATGTCGAAATGGCTGAAGAGTAAAGTTCAGTGAAGATTGAGGAAATTGGAGATAAATTTGACTTCCTGATTTTATGGTAAAAGTGCAAAGATTGTTTTATTGTTTGCATAAAACTGTTGACTAAAGAGTCTATTGAACTAATAATCGTATACTTTAATTGATATAAAGAGGAGTTGAAGGAATCAATATAAAAAATTACATAACTGAGGGTCTTAACTAATTTTTTATAATTGCTTTTCAAAGTGGTGCAGTTTATTCATTCAAAATTAAGGTAGAAATAGTTGTTGCAAAACTTTTCCTTTGCTAAAAAGCATTTCAAAAATGCAAAACTAAATTTAAAGTCTGATAAGTGATTAAAAGTTACCAATCAGTGAACTTTTGCCTTTAAAATTTATTCAATGATGACTTTCTAGTAATTTATGATAACATTCAAATAATTTAGTTTCTTGTAACTGCAAGAGAAAATTAAATATGAAAGGAATTATGTTTGATGGTGGTGGTAATGTGTCAACTACTCAAAGCACGGAATTTTTAAAACGAAATGTCCCCCAAGATGCCGAATATAAAAGAGATTTGATTGGTCGAAACAAGCCCGACGCCTGGTGGCTATAATCTCAAAGGTAGTTTAACAAAGGAAAAAAGGCGATATTGTGATGGTTCAATGGAAGCCGTTTTCAGTCTACTGAAATGTTTGCAACACGGAAAGTGTTCCGGAACAGATTAGCCTCTTTTTTGAACACTCTAACCTTACATTAAATATTTGAGCCTTTTTATTAAACACATTATTAATTAATTATTAATTGTATTGTAAATGTTAATTAGTGATTTGTGATAAGTAAATGTATGAAGATATTTGAATTTAGGTGAGTTTCCTTTTTTTATGCGAATGCTTTTTAACGGAACTTTTTCGGGAAAAACGCTCTCCCTGGAAAATGTCAGGTTTGTCATAAAAATTTTTCCTAAGGATTGTTAAATATCGTCATAAAATTTTGAATTTGTGCTTTTGTTTGAAATGTCAGTTGTCATAAATTAGGAGTTTTGAATAAATTAATTTCTTTTTTTTGGTTTTTGATCTAACAAGATTGCAAAATCCGCGGTTTTTTTTTGCTTTCCCTTCACCTTGCATTCGAAAAGTTCTTAGGAATGATAAAAACACATCAGAATCTCAGGTACGATTAGTACTAAAAACAACGAACTTAACCTACTTTTTGGCCGTTAAAAATGGTTATACCACAACTAATGATCACTGTCATGTTTATCGGTCCATAAGTTAAACATTCTCCACTCTCGTTAACATCACAATAAGGATGTCATTTTCGTTGGTCATCTTAACAAAAATAAATTCTCTTTCAATAATTTTTACTTGTGTGAATTTGCAAAAATCTGGTTCATCCATAATAGATCACTCTTATTTTAAGAGTGCATTGAATTGCTGTTATTTCTCTTTTTAAACTATTCAAATGTCTTTTCAAATTATGTCACTGCTTTGTCTCTTTCTTCTTCTGTGGGCTTTGTTAATTGTAACACCATATTGAATTGGTTTGTGGCAAAAACTATTTCAAATACCATTTGGCTTGAATCATTCTGAATTTCAATTTAATTGTTGAGGTTTGTTTATTCATCTCCTACAAGTTGAGTTTATCATGTTTCACTATCACATGTTTTACATGTGAGATTTGTTATTGTGGGTTCTTTGTCAGGGTTGTGTGACCTTGGGTGTAAGTGATTTGTGAACCAACAAATCAGCACGAAAATAAATTAGTGATAAACTTGCTTTTAAAATTTGTATACCGAGAGATTGCATACAACCTTTTGGAATGGTTATTACTTGAATGTATGATAAGCGTTCATTTTTAAAGTTGGGCTTGGAAATTAAATAAAAATCTATTCTAAGTTTAACGAAAGCTTTGAGGAGGTGAATAAATAGTTTAATTTTATTTTTTCAGTTTTGTTGATGTTTTGTGATGATTTTTTGATAATTACAGCTTCTCGATTTGATTTTGAAGGTATTTTGTGTGGTTGTTTGGGTGTTGTGTTTTGAGAAATGGTTTAATTGTTTCGGTTTTTGGGATAAATACTATTTTTGATGGTGGTTTGATATGAATTCAATTATGGTTGAGTTGAGCTGTCATGTAAGTGATATAAATTTATTCTGTGATTAGCCAAAATATTAAGGAAGTTGAAAAATGGGTGAGGTCTCATTGTGAAGTTTTCCATGAGAAACAAGAAAATCCCCCCTTCCCCGACGGTTAGTCACCAGTTCGACATTCACTGGAAAGTAATTCGTGGAAAAATTTAAGAATTCTTAGCTTTCACCATTGCTTCCAAATTTTTTTGTTTCTCTATTTGAAAAAGAAAGCAAGAAAATTTTATGTTACACCGAATTTTTAAAGTGTTTACAAGGCAGCCTTAAACGTCAGGTCAGGAATGCACCCGAATGAAGTCTCGAAGGAGATGATTAATTTGTTTTAATGTCTAATCCGAAAACGGGGCCAGTTGTAGTCTTGGAATCGGAAAGGGAAATTCTTTTTCTTGAACGAAACACCTCATTGAAGGAAGAAGCATCGCGAGGAAATAACAAGGTCGGTGGGTGAAGGTAATATTTGGTTCAGGTATGACTTAGGTTGAGTCAATGGTGGTACCACCGTCGAACGGTATCTAGCACCCATCGATCGTGGCGCGTGGGTTCTCTTTAGGAGAATAATAAGAATTCGAAATTTGTCGTCGACTACATGGCCTAGATTTGTTTTTGATAAGATTTTTGGTTTGGTTTTAAATGATTTATGGACAAATAAAATTTATAGAATCAATTGATTAATTAGGGCGATTCCTTGTATGGGTCAATAAACCATTATGAAAGGGCTTTTGAATGGAGGACTTTGATTATTAAATTAAATTATTGGGTCTTGAAGATGTTTGGATGCTGGGTCGGATAGACAACGGTGTCACTTACGCGGTCGGACTAATTTAATTTCCTTCGTTATGTCTCTCAAGAACCATCGAGTGTCTTTAATTAACTCCAATGAAAGTTTTGTTAACGAATCTCGAGACGAATCATTTTTTTATTGAGATTTCCGTTTTTATTTTATTTATTTATCTATTTTATATTATTAAGATCGTTTGAATCAGTTAAAAAACATGGCGGCGACTCATCGAAAAATTTTCAAGGTTTATTAAATTGAATTGTTCGGTCGGTTCTAGGTCAAACCGATATAATGAACTTCCCAAACAAAAATGTCGGCCTTGGCATCGTGCTGATGATCGTGGAGGGAGAAATGTTAAATTGATTTTCGTTGATTTGTTTTACGATTTAAATTTTCTTTCATCTCCGTGTTTAAGTGGGAAAGGGGTTAAGTTTTCAAGTTGAATGATTGTTTTGATCATTTCAAGAGTTGAACGTTCGCTGCAACACTATCATTTTGTTTTTGTTTGTTTGTGGCAAAGGAGGAATAATTAATTCCGCTTATATTTACCGTTTTATATTTAACGGATCGGCATTGACAGAAAATTATAATTTTGTTCTCAAATTTATTTACTGTTTATGTTTCTTAAAATTCCTTAGCTTGCTGTCTCGATGGTACTGGTGGGTTACCAAAAATTTGCAGGATTTTATCAGAATGGTTGCATATTGCCTGGAATATGTTACTACTAAAGCTCTAAATCCTTTGATACCTAAGCTAATCTATATATATACAGTGGTACCTTGAGATACGAATTTAATTTGTTCTGTGATCATCGTCGTATGTCAAAAATCGTATCTCAAAGCTGTCGGAAGAAGCTGAGCGAACGTTTTGCCATTTAGGGATCACCTATTCAATTATGGCACATCCCAAATTCGTCGAGGTATAAATTTTAGAATATTATATGTCGTACCTCCAAAATTCGTATGTCAGGACATTCGTTATCTCAAG